>PVKU01003479.1:0-125107 GCA_004027475.1 Anoura caudifer | reverse complement strand
ACGTGGGTGGGTGGAGGGCCCGATGGGGGGGTCGCCTGGACATCATGGGGCCCTGAGGAGAAGCCGTTTCTAGGCTTTTAGGGGCAAAGCCAATGGGCAGCCTGGCCCCCGAGGTGTGGGCTGGGATCTGTGGGGACGCCGGGCTAAAGGCCCAGGACAGGACCACGTGGCAGTCGGGGCTGGGCCTCGGGTGTTTCTGAGGCCACCAAGGTGGCCCCCCACAGGCTCCTTCCCACCCGCCCCGAGGCCTCAGGACGAGGTCACTCGAGGGCTGGGGCCGGTTCTGGGGCCACTGCCGCCGAGCCCTTGCGGCTCCCGCGGTGCCCTTGGCCGCGGTCGGGGCGGCCGCGTTCCCGGGAACACCTAGAGACCGGCTGCTTGGAAACACGGGCGTTGCCATGTGCGGCTGCTCCTCCCGGGGCCAGGGAGGCCCGGTGCCCCCGGCTGCGGAATGCGGCCCCTCCCAGGCGCCCGGCCCAGCCCCCAACCATGACTTTCTGAAGGAGCCGACTCCAGCCAAGCCCCCTCTGCCGGCGGCCCCTCCAGAGCTGCCCCAGGAACCAGGGCCGGGGCTCCTGGGCCTGAGGGAGGGTCGCCACCCCGCCTGTCTCTTCCGGGCCGGGCGCTGGCACTTCCCCGGGGTGCAGCCGGCTCCCGCACCCTGGTTCAGCTGCGGCCGCATTCCTGGTGTGAGCCCAGCCAGCCCGCGAGCTTTTTCCACGCTCCGGTGCCAGCCCCAGCAGCTCGGGGGAGGGGGAGGGCGGTTCCCATGGCAACCTCACTTTCTGTTATTTCTTATTTTCTTTTTTACGGTTTCTCCCACTTCGAAGCTCTCCAGACAGTTTACAGACGGCAAAGAGGAAAAGTGCTTTTCCTTCCCAGCGGGGTCCCCAGCAGAGCGGCCCCCTCGGCCCCCCGCAGCCCCTCCTGCGGTAGTGGGGCAGGCAGGGGCTTCAGCGTCTTCATTATTCAAAAAAAAAAGAAAAAAAAATTTTTTTAGAGGAAATGAATTATTTTTCTCCTAAAAGATGGGAAAGTCTTTTCAAAAGGATCCCGGCACCCAGCCGCATGGCCCCTCATCGGGAAGGGGGCTTTGCACCTTCCGGGCCTCCCCGGAGCCTTGCCCACCCCACCCCACCCCTACTCTGTCCCCCAGAGCCTGGTGCCGTAGCTCCGCCTGCGTCCTGAGGGCAGAGCTGGTTCGCTGAGCCCCAAGCAGCTGGGGCAAGAGAGGGAAGCCAGGTCAGGGGCAGGGCGGGGCGGGCCTGACAGTGTCTCATGGAGGGGTGGGTGGCAGCCTGGCAGGCAGATGGCCCGGGGGGCCGGTGTGAGCACCTCCCTCTCCTGCAGGAGAGTACGTCATCATGGTCCGAGACGTGACCGCCCCGCCGTTCCTGGGCCGCACGCTGCCCACCGCCTTCCAGCACCTTCGGGTCTCTGAGAAGGGGCCTGGCCAGCAGCCCCCCATCCCCGGAGAAGGCCCCAAAGCCCAGGACTAGGAGGGCCACAAACCCCGGAGGACGGCATCCCTGCAGGAGACCCCTCGTTTCTGAGAGGACAGAGGCTGCCTCTGCTTCCCCGGGCACTGCCCCTCCCACCTCCCTCCACGGTGGGTCGGATTGGGGGCCAAGGAGCCCCACACGCACCCCAGGGCCACTGGCTTTAATAAAGTGCTCTATGCCGACCACTGAGTGGCGTGGCCCCTCCCCACACACTGGACACATGCGACTCCTCGGGGTGTCCCCGTTCCCGCCGCAGGGGTCACTGGTCACCCCCCTGGGCTGGCGTGCCTGCTGGCCCCAACTCTCCCCAGCCCCGCGGTGAAGCCCTGCGCCCACGCCCTCGGCCTCCCCCCCATGCCCCCGCCCCAGTGGGGACCCAGGGCCCTGCGGGCAGCTGGGGAGTCAGAACCCGCTCCCAGATGAGACACTGAGGCGCTGAGCAGGCAACTGGTTTTCTGGGACCCGGCTGCCTGTCTGCATGAGCCTCCTCTCCACTTTTTGGGCCTCAGCTGCCGAATCCCACCCCAGGGTGCGCGGGCGGGGCTGCCCAGAGGGAGGGCTGGCAGTGGGCTGGCCGCCCCCTGCCCTGAAGGCCCCGCCCTCCCATCCTCTCAGCTGACCACCTGTTCTGGCCTTCACAGAGAAACAGGAGTAGGGAGGGACCACTCCGAGCCGGGCCCCCCAAGGTCGTCAGCACAGTCACCTCTGGCCCAAGTGCACGGTCCATGCCTGTCTCCCCAACCAGCCCCCACGTGGCTGCAGAGGCCACAGGCCACCATGGTGCTCCCCCGTCTTGCCCAGCTGCCCGGCACCGGGGCTGGGGTTTGGTCCCTACCTGCTGGGTGCCCACCTGTCTCTCGGTCCTTTCTGCGGCTGGGGCCCCTCCCCAGCTCCAGACCCAGACAGGCAGCTGCGAGACGCCCGGTCCAGCAACACCGGTGGCCTCCGTGCGGCGTCAAAGGCCCATCAGACCAAACAAGTCCCGAACGGAGTTCCCGCTGGTCCCCCAGACCAGCTCAGGCCCCGGTGGTGGCACCTGCCTGCCTTCTCCCCTGCTCTGTGGCCAGGAAGTCCCGCCCTGTCCTCCAAACCCAGGCCCGGCCTGCCCCAGCCCAGCAGGTGCCGCCAGGCGCACCCAAGTCATGCCTGGCACCACGAGGCCCCCAGAGCTGCAGCCCCATCTCCTGGCGCTGGTTCTCCCCGGCCAGCCACGCCACCCCTCGCTGCTGCCCCACGCCTGCCTGCCGTCTCCCAGGGGTCACCCACCCCCGAGACACCTCCTGCTCACCCTGGGGTCCTTCTTCCCCCCTTCACCGCACTGCGGGCCAGCACACCACGCGCTTCACTTACATCTTGTTCATCGCCCCCTGAGGGGGGGTGCTTGGGCAGCTTTGCTCGCTAGCGCGGCCTCAGCACCCAGCGCAGCGTGCCGCGTGCCGGAGAGCCTCGGCACACCTGTGCCGGGTCCGCAGCACCTGACCGCGCCAGGCGACACGGGTGAGGAGGTGAGGCAGGAAGGACTGACAGGCGAGGAAGCGCAGGGGTGGGGGAGGGACTGGTGAGCAGACGGAAGGGGGAGAGAGGGCGGGAGCGGGTGGGCGGGCGGATAGAGGTACGAGTTAACGGAAGGATGGACAGGCAGACGCCACAGGACGGGGTGGACGGGTGTGATTATACGTGGGCTAGAGGTTCACCTGTCTTCAGAGGACAGGTCCCCACGGAACAGCTGTTCCGCCTGGGAGGGTGGTGGACAGGGAAGGGCCCAATGTCCAGCCGACCCCAGAGCGCCCTTCCCCGCGTGCCCCGGCAGCCAGCCCATCGCTCGCCCTTCCTGCTTCCATGCGGGCAGGTCTCTCACCCAACTTCCCCTCAAAGCCAGCTGACCGCTGGTGAGCGGGGCCACCAGAACGGGGCCAACCCCCACAGGACCCAAGAGCTGGGCTGAGGGCCTGGGCGACCCTGCCCCACTGCAGCCTGCAGCCTCCACAGGTGTCCGCGGAGGTGCTGAGATTCTGGGCCCGAGGCGGCCACGGGGGCCCCTGCATCTGCCAGCCTCCATGTGGCTCCATGAGCTCCAACGGCCACAGAGGCTGCCAGCAGGGCTTCAGGCGCCAACCGCCTGGGCGGGGAGGCCGAGGGCTGCGTCCCAGCCTGAGCGGGAGCCTCTGACTCCCGGCCCAAGTGCACGGAGGCGTCTATCCCGCCCGAAGCTGGCGGGGGGCCGAGTGGCCTGCGGGACAGGCCACCTGCGAGGGTGTGGTGGAGAAGTGGCGGTTGGTGGGGGGCGGTGCAGAGCCCAGGGCAGGAGCCCGGGGTGGACGGGCCACGGGCTCCGCAAACGCGCGCTGCCTGCGGCTGCCCCCGAGGTCCCGCCCAGCAGCTGCAGCCTGCCTTCTCCACGAGCTGCAGCCACATTTCCGCCCAAAGCGAAACCGTGGAAATGATGTTGCCACTGAGGAAGAACGGAGCACTGGGAACAAAAGCAGCTGCCGCGTCTTCCAGCGTCAGGAGGGGTCCTGAGCGTCTAATTCTGAATCACAAACCCCGGGGCAGGATGCCCCGTGGTGGGCCCGCAGGGCCACGGCTCAGGGCGGGGGGGTCCGCCACGCTGGGCGCCTGGGAGCTGGCTTCTCAGCGGCACAGTCTCTGCCGACGTGTCGGGAACCCCCGTCTCCAGCGCCAGTCCAGGGCCTCCTGGCGCTGCGGGGACCTAAGGAGATGACAAGACAGTTCCCTGCAGCCGCCCCCAGGGTGGGGCAGAGGATGCGTAGACCCCAGGGGGCTGTGTTCCGGCAGGACCTGCCCTGCCTGCTGCCCGGCCCCCGCCAGGCCCCTGAGGGATGAACGGAGGCAGCAGGCTCCCGGGGCCAGTGTGCCGCAGCGGATGGGCAGCCGGCCTTTTGCGGGCCACAGCCCTGGGACTTGCCGGGACTTCTGCTGTAGGGGTGCCGGACCCAGAGGCCCCCCCACACTGGATCCCCACTCTGCACACTGTGTCCCACAGGCAAATCCGTTCCCAAACTTTTTGGATAAATTTTCCGAGAGTGCATCTGAGCCAAACTAACGACACATACCAGGAAGCAAGATCTCAAACGCTCCCCTTTCAAAATTTGAATTCTTAGAATAAAGAGGGTCAGCAGAGGCCTGAGCGGCCACGGTCGCTGGCCTGGCCGTCAAGTCCGCCTGGCAGTGTCCAACCCCGAGCAGCCAGAGCAGCGGAGGGCTGCGGGCCAGGCCCTGGCCCCACTGGCACACAGCGCCCCCCGGTGTGGCCCTAGGCTCTCCACAGGACCACGTGGGCCTCCCAGCCTGGCTTCCGGGTCCACCGCCACCAAGAGGCAGCAAGGCCCAGCCCCTGGCTGGCGGCTGCCCCCGGGACCCCAGGAGGCTCAGAGCGCAGGTCCAGCCCTCCAGTCCCACCAGCCTCTGGGGCACAACGGTGAAGCACCGTGACCAGTCACAGAGGGCCCTTCATGGGTGAGGGGTGGCACCGAGCCCGGGCCAGGGGCCAGGCCGAAGGGCAGAGGCCTGTTGTGGCCCCTGCCCACCCATCCCCATCTGGTAGGCGGGGCCACATGGCAGGGAGCGGGGTGACCTTGGCTTGGTCACCGAGCCCAGGGGAAGGCCGGGCAGCTCGGGGCCAGTCCTCCTCCCAGGCCAGGCAGGGGCTCCGGCGGGCCTGCCCGGTGCCTGCTACGTCTACCCGTGGCCTGCGGACGGGAGGCAGGCTTCCTGGAGTCTCCAGGGAACCAGAAGGGCGGGTGGGTACTGAGGCCGCAAAGCCACCCTCCCCCCTGCTGGGGTAGGGCCCGTGGGCAGCGGCTGGTAGAGGGGGCAGCATCCCCCACCGCAAACCTTACACCACAGGAAGCTACAGCCTTCCTCCTGGGTCTCGGTCTCCCTGTGCGCCTCTCTGACCTCTGAAGGGGGCCACTGGCCCAGGTGGCCCAGGGGACAGTCCACTCAGCAGGCTCCTGCCGAGCCCCCTCCACACCTGGAGGCCCTGGCAGGCGCTGCCTTGATGAGAGACACCCTAATCCCTCATTCGGAGTCTGCGTGCCACAGACACAGACCCACAAGAGACAGAGACAGCGAGGCGGACCCACCTGCCCTCCGCCCAGCCCACCTCCCAGCAGGGCTGGGGCCTTGGTGACCACGGCCTCCCAGACTGCCCAGCGGCCACCCTGTGGTCAGCACCACACAGAGCCCTGCCTGTCTGGGCCGCCTCCCACCAGCCCGCCTGGCACAGGCGGCCCCTCCCGGCCTCCTCTCCTGCTGGCAGGCGGGTCACCCAGGACATGCCCCCGCCCAGGAGGCCCCCTTCCCCGCAGCCCGGGCAGGCCGCCTGATCTCGGTGCCAGGCGGCTGGGAAGGCCAGCTGTGTGGAGCAGCCCCCAGGCAGGGCTTCCTGGAGGCTGCCGTGGTGACCGGCCCGCCTGACTGGTTCCTGTCCGCCTGGCCCGACGGCTCACTGCCCGCCGCACCTGGGGCGCCCTCAGTCCTGGGGGTGTCGGGGAGGGTGGCCAGGCCTGTTCTGTCCAGCAAGACCACTGCAGGGCTGACGGCTCTCAGCACCAGGGACAGACACAGCTGCCAGGGCTCCCTCCGTCCGGCCCCTGTCCCCTCTCTGATGGAAGAGATCCCCTGCGCAGGCACAGGGGACCTTGGGAGCTGATGGGGGTGGTGAGCAGGTTGTGGGGGGGGCTGCCCTGGGCCCTGAGTAGCCCAGGGGCCCGAAGCCCCAGGCCCAGGACTGCGCTGCAGTCCGTCAGCCAGCTTGGGGGCGGCCACGAAGCCATGGGGCCAGGCGCTGACCCACACTGCAGCTCCTGGCTCAAGGCCCCGGGTCTCGAGGGGCGGGCAGGCCAGCCCGCTGCCATGCCGATGGAGACTGTAAACAGGACTGTCATCGTCCAGCTGGGCAGCCGGACAGCACCTGCCAGCTGTGCGGGGCTCAGCCACCAGGCCGGCCCCCTTCACCCGTACGGCCCCGAGGCAGCGGCACTCCCCAAACTCTGGATATCCCTCCTCCCCGTAACTCCTCCCAGGGGCTCAGAGACCTATCTGTCACCCCACCTTATAAGCAGGGCTGGAGACCAGGACAGGGGTCCCTACAAATGCTCCAGAGCCCGGTGAGTGGGGTGGAGCCCAGCTGGTGGGCCCCCCTCCGGGGTGGCCTGGGAAGGGGCATGAGAGGGTGCTACCTGCCCTCCGCCCTCAGCCCTCCTTGGCCGGCCCACGCACAGGTGCCAGCCAAGGGCCACGGTGGCAGAGCAACCGTGCGCCAGGCCCAGGGCACTGGCCCTGCAGACACGTCTCATCCTGGCTGCAAAGGTTCCGTGAGCTCCTCCCAAAGACTCCACCGGGAAAGAGGGCGGTGCTGTACAAACCCAGGACAGGAGGCTTCAGGCAGATGCCCTGGCTGGGGCTGGGGTGCACCTGGGACACCCCACAGGCCTCCATCAGCAAAGCACCTGCTGGAGAGCCAGAGAGCAGAAGGGGGGCAGCCCAGGCAGCTGGGGGGTAGGGCTGGGCAGGAGGAGCCAGAGGCAAGGCAGGGCCAAGCCTGGTGGTGGGCTGGGGCGGGGCTAGTGGGTTCCCACGGGTGGGGGTGGGCGCTAGCTCAGGGAGCAGCAAGTGGGGGAGAAGGGGGCACCACCCTGAGGACAGCCTGGAGGAGGAAACGGGGAAGCATTTCCACAGGAAGAGCAGCAGCACCGGGCATTCTGTGGCCTGGGGGTCTCCAATGGCTGCACCCTGCAAGGGCCCCACCCCACTTCCCAAACAGGGCTCGGCTAGCATCCCCAGGAGCCAGGCCAGGGGGGAGGGGGTGGTGGAGGGCCATGGGGCCCAGAGAGAGCAGCTGGGGCGCCAGGATGGCCACAGAGGGGCCGTCCCCCAACCCCTGCCCCAGCCCAGAGGCCTCAGAACCACTGGGCTTGCGTCTGAGCCCGGGGGTGGGGGGACCTGGACAAGGGGACCCCTAGGAAGGGACTTGGCCCAGCGCCACCCGTGGAACCTGGCAGGTATCTGGGCGCAGGTGCGCTTTTTGACACCAGCAGGAACGGGCTTCCCAGGGCTCAGGGAGCAGCGGGGACCAAGGTCTTAGAGGTTGAGGCTTTTCTCCGGAAATGGCATAAAACGGGGGCAGAATCCCAGATACAGGGCGTCCAAACAGACCAAGCGGGAACGTTTTGGGGAGGGCTGATCCGATCGCGAGCCCTGGAGCGAGCTCTGGCGGCCTCCCACCGAGCCTTGGGGACGCGCGCCTCTTCCCGCGATCGCCGAGAGTTGCAGTTCTCGCCTCTGCTGCCGCGCGGCGTCACACGGGCCCCCCATCCCAGGCTTCGGGGCGCTCGGACTCCGAACATCTGGACCCGCCAGTGCCCGCCGCCCACAGGGACAAGCGCTCGGAGCGCTCTGGAACCCCTGGAGCCCAGCCGCCCGCAGGGTTGGGGGCGGGGCCCCAGCTCCACGTGCTCCCCAGGCCTTGCCCCGCCCCCAGGGTCCCCCGCCCCACAGCCCGCACCCCGGGTGAGAAGGGTTCACCGCGCTCAGGCGCCCCCGTCCCTCCCGAGCGCTGCGCACCGGGTCCCCGCGGAGCCCAGGCCCCGCCCTGCGCGGGGGAGGTGGCTCCGCGCAGGCGTGGAGCCCGAGGCCCGGTGGGGCGCGGCAGGCGCTCGCTAAGAGGTGGCCCCGGTCCCTTAAGGCCAGCGGGCCGGAAGCCGCGGGGTCTGGACGACTGGGTGTTCGGAGGGAGCCCGGCGGCTGAGGCCTGGCGCGGGCGGGGAACTGAAACTGGGCGGCGGGGGCGTGGGGCTGAGTCGCGCTTTCCGAGGGGCGCGGCGAGGGCGGCAGCTGCACGGCCCTCCAGCCCCCCGCGAGGGACTCTCCCCGCTCGCTTGGCGGGTCCGCGGGTCCCGGAGGCGGACGTAGGAGGAGGGGCTGCCCTGCCCCCCCACGGAGGGCGGGGCCGCGTCCGGTGACTCACCGCCCGGCGACGCCCACTGCCCCCAGTCTCAGGCGCCAGCCCCGCGCCCACGGGCACGCGTGTGGGCTCCGCTGTCATGGATAGCAAGGGTCCCCCAAGAAGCGCTGTTGGGAGGTCCCTCGGGCCTGCGGGGCCAAACGCACCCGCCTGCCCCAGCCCAGCTTGTGCCCAGGCCAGGAGAAGCAGGAATTTGGAAAGTTCTCGAACCAGCTCTGTGACTCCCTGGAGGTTCCCTGCCCCCGCCCTTCGCCCAGAGATTGGGGTCGAGGGGACTTGCTCCAGGGCAGGGGGCAGGCGAGGCCTCACGGATCCTGCTGCTCTGGGCACCCCTGCCCACTGCCAGCCCCAAGCACGGGGGTGCAGGAAGGGGCGGGGCCAGGTTCCGTCCTGACGAGATGCCCGCAGGGAGAGCACCAGGCGATCTTGGGTAGACTAGGTCCAGGGTGGCCCCGTGCAGCAGAGGAGCCGTGACCAGCTGGGTGGGGGGGGGTGGCCAACACTCAGGCCTGTCCGTGAGAGCCACTGCCTTCCTGCCTGGGAAGCAGCTGTCGCACCAGGGACAGCCAGTGACACCGGCCGGCCACACCCACTGCAGCCCTTCTCTTCCAGGACCTCTGGAAGCAGCCCCTCCCAGCCCACCTAGGCCGAGACCACGGGGCAGGGCCCTGTCTGGGACTTCTTACTTAGAAACAGGAGGTCAGGGGTGCGCCCCATGCGCACCACAGGAGTGTCCACCTGGTCAAGGCCCCGCCCAGGGCAGGGCAGGGACCCACAGAAACTTGCCCCCTGCAGCCCCCAGTGCCCAAGCGGTGCGGGGAAGGGAACTTGTCTGCCTCGGTGGGGCTGTGCCTGGGCTGCCCACCCTCCTGCCAGCCCCGCGCTGGGGCCACCCCAGTGAGTCCGGCAGAGCGCCCTGGTGGCAGGCACTCCCGCCCGCTTTGAGTCCTGATGCCCCCCCCTCCCTGTCCCCAGCCCCGAAGCCCAGGTGTGTGCACATGTAAGCACAGAGAGGTGCCAGCCTCGGGAGCTGGGAGACCCTGCCTCAGACAAGGTGCTCCTGCCATTCTGGGCTCGGAAGTCCTGCCAGCCCCCCCCCGGAACTTTTGGGCCCCGCTCTTGGCTCTTGTGGCTCCGCCCCTCCCTCTCGTCCAGCAAAGCCCCTGGTCCTGCATCTGCTCACTGGGTAGGGTGAGGGTGTGGACCCCGCTCAGGTCCTGCCCCCCATGTGCTGCCCTCTCATGCTCAGGCTGGCATCTGTGCCCGGGGACACAGACCAGGGTGTGGACTTGGGCAGCCCAAGGGCCAGGCCTAGCCCACCCAGCCACCCACCCCACCGCACCCGCCTGGCCAGAGCCTGGCAGGTTTGGCTTTGGAGAGTACGAAGTAGCCTTCCGTATGGGGTCTTGGATGATGCTCCCACCCCTACCGTGGACCTGGGGGCCCTGCCAAGATGGGGGGTGGGGCCCAGAGGACCTGTGGGGGTGGGCTGGTCAGGGAGCTGGGGTTCCTTCCTCCAGAGGAGCCTGGCCAGGGCAGACTGGCAGGAGGGGCCAAAGAGTTCTGCGTGCAGGGGAGGGGGACCTGTGGCAGGGGGCAGGGGACAGGAGGGGTCATGGAGGGGGTGGGGGAGCAGGGGAGGGCAGAGGCAGGGCAGGGTACACCTACACTCGCAGGCTTCTGGGCAAGCCAACCTGGCTTTCTCGTGCGTGCCAACATGTTGGTGCCAGGGCCAGCCTGTTGGTGCCAGGGCCAGCCCACAGCCTCCCAGGGGGACGTGGGACCAGGACAAAGCCCCGCCACTCTGGGCCTGTCCCCAGGGCTGCAGCTTGAGTTCCAAGAGACTCCGCTGGGCACCAGGGTCGCCACACAGGCCTGGGTCTGGAGCTGGACTCCAGCGGCCCCGCACACGTGTCCTCTGATCGGGGCCTCGTGGGGATGGGAACCCCAGCCCCAAACTCAAGCTGTCCCCTGCATAACATGCCCTGTCCCCGGAGGCTTCTGGAGCAGGCCTCCGTGGCAGCAGGAGGGACCTGAGGGAGAGCTGCGGCCAAGCTTCCTGCCCGTGAGGGCTGCCAGGCCGGTGTGCCACGGGAAGGCCCCACCCTGTGCACCGGACGCTGGCCCAGCACAGGACGCTCCGAGGACAAACCGGGCCGGCTCCACCTGCCTGTCCGCCCCCTGCGGTGGGGCCACCTGCTCCAGGGCCGGGAGCCTCAGCCCCCGAGGCCCCCAGCCCCTGGCACAGGCCTGGGCACAGATGGCTGTGTGCGCAGCGCCTGCAGGTCTCACGTCATTGGTGCAGGGGGGTGGCAGGGGTTGGCGGGCGCCCAGGCCCCCAAAGTTCTGTTCCCACCCTTCCGGGGCCTGGCATAGGCAGGGCAGGCAGAGGGTGCAGGGCTGCCCCCCACCCAGAGCGCAGCGGGGATCTGTGGGGGGGCCAGAGTCCCACCCAAGCCCCTGGTTTCACATCCTGCTGGGCCAGCAGGGCTGGGGGCCCAGCCCCACCCTTGCATGAGGGCACAGACTGTCCTCAGGGACAGGCCAGAGGGGCGGGCCAGCCCCCATTTCCCCTACAGGACCCCCCTCCTCTCCGCAGGTAATGGTCACCCAGGTCACCCCAGTCCGGCCAGGGCTGGAGACCTGCCGGGCAGAGCCTGGTGCTCTTACAGATCCCCGGGTCTGGCTCAGGCCTGCCCAGGGGCCCTCCGGCCTGTCTCTTCCTGGCCAGCAAGAACAGGTGGCCCTGCGACAGGCAGGCAGAGTGAGGCAGAGGGGGCGTCGGGGGCGTCAGGGGGCCGAGGGTGGGGCGGAGACTGAGGGCTGCAGCATCGAGGGCCGGGCTGTGCAGCTGCTGCTACGAGTGGGCAGGCGCTTCCTCTTTCCAGAAGGGTGCGCCTGGCACCCACCGCCCCAGATAAGGACCTGAGTTCTCTGCCTGCGAGTCAGCCCCTGACCACAGGGTGGAGGGTGGGGTCCCCGGGGCCAGACTGTTGCCCCGGGGTGGGGGTTGGGGCTGCTGGACTGGAAGGGCGGCAGAGGCCCCGAGCGGAAGGAGACCCAGCTGAGCCGAGGGCGGGGGTGGCCAGGCTGCTGGAGGCAGGCAGAAGTGAAAGCTGGAGGTGGGGGTACCGACTGGGGACCCCAGCAGCCTTCCAGGAGCACCCGCTCTGCACCGGCCTGACGTCACCCCCGGGCACCGGCGAGGTAGGGGAGGGGAGACCAGGCCGGCTGCAGAGCTCTGGGGAGGTGAAGGCCAGGCTGCAGAGGCCGGCCCCCAGGTGGCAGCCAAGAGGCCCATCTCCGTCCTGGAGGCGCACCGGGGGCCCTTCCCTGATGCTGACCTCTCCCTGAGCCCCTCTGCATGGTGGGGGAGGGTTCCGACACCAGGGAACTCCCGTCCTGTCAGCTCTGGGTGGGGGGTGGACAGAGCCCCTTTAACGCTCTATTTCCCAAGTGAAGCCTGGGACGGCCAGGCCATGGGCAGCAGGGTCCGGAGCTGGGAGCTGCCCGGCTCAGCTCTGAGGCCACACGGACACCTGCCCATGGCCCCCAGCAAGGCCAGCCTCCCTGGGGGGAGCCCCCCATCCCAGACCCCAGAGTCGCCCGTGCAGATGCGCCTGTCCACTCTAGCCTCCCCGCCCCACGGCCTGACCCCTCGATTCTCCGGAAGGGGACTGGGGTAGCTTTGGGAACTCCCATGGTGAGGGGCTGGGTGCCTGGGGGGGGGGGGACTGTGCACCTCAGAGAGCAGAGCCCAGGTGTCCTGCACTGCCCTCATTCTGGCAGACAACTCGGGGGCAGAAGGCCAGGCCCAGGTGGCACCTGGGCTGAGGGACAGCTGTGCCCCATTGAGGTGACTTTGCTGCCCACACCTTGGGGCTGCAGGGCCCCACCCACCCAACCTGCCTCAGACCCCAAGAGGCAGCTGCTGGGGGCCCGGATCCAGGACCTTGGCAGAGGATGTACGGGGCAGAGGCCTGGCAAGTGGGTGCAGGCTGTCCCACCCACCCCCAGCCAGCCCCACCGCGGCATGGATCTTTTTGGGCCAGCTGGGCGAGACTGCCTGCACCTGGGGACCACTGGGGGGGTGGTCTATGCACTTCTGGTCCCAGATCTGGCGGGGGGTGGGGGGTGCCTCCCAAGGCTGCAGGAGACCTAGGAGTGGGCCTGGGCCCAGCTGCCCCAAAGCTCCCACCCACCAGCCTCTCCAGGGGACCAGTGAGGGGCTGGGCTGGGCTGGGCAGGGCAGGGAGGCGGGTGTGCACGGCCGAAGGATGTTGGGCTCCTGGGGCTGCACAGTGGGGTCTGGGGAAGCCTCCCGGAGTCAGGCAGGCACCTCTGCTTCTCCCTCAGGGTGACCCGGGGTCCCGGGTTCTGACCCCACCTGCCCACTAGAGACATGGGCTGGCTCTGTGGGGGCCCAAGCCTCACAGACCCCATGGAGGCTGGGCCAGGCAAGGCCCACCCAGTGTGGCTGGGCCTCCGATGACGTCCACGGCACCAGGACGGGCCACGGCACTAGGGGTGGGTGGGGCGTGGGGGTCCGACGGGCAAAGGCCGCCCCCAGCCCCTGCCTGGGGCCCAGGTGGCGGGGTGGACCCGCCAAGCCCTTCACAGCCTGACGTCATGGCGGGGGGAGGGCGCCGAGGGACGGCGGGCACAGAGCACGAGGGACACACATGCCAAGCTTTCTTTTTCTTTTTAAACCAGGCATTTATAAACGAGAGCGCACACATTAATTACATAAAAATAGTTCTCGGGTAGCAGAGTAAGTCATCATATTGTCATTAGCAGCAGCGGAGGGGGGGGGGCAGGGCGACGCGGGCGCTCCTGGCAGACACGAAGGTAGAGCTGTGTTTTTCTCCTTAATCCCAAAAACGGTCGTTCGTGACTCCTGACTTTAAGCAAGAACGAGCTTCCCCGGAGCCCGTGAGCCCGGGGAGGGGCCGCTGGGACACGGGGCAGGGCCGCCCGCCGTCCCCCCTTCTGGCAGAGGAGGGCGTCCAGTGAGGACCCCCAGGGAAGCAAGATGGCGACCGGGGGCGGGAGGGTCTCCAGACCCCCGCGCTCACGCGGGACACAGGGTGTGGCGGGAGTATTTACAGGGAGGGCCGCCGCCGGCCAGCCGACCGCACGCAGAGCACCGGGCGGGAGCGAGCTGCTCCGTGGGTGTGTTATTGCTGCTGTGTCTGCCCCCCCCCCCAACGAAGTCCCCCGGCCAGGAAGTGAGTGACTCGGCCGCACACCGGCGCCGCCAACGGCCTACAGGACAGGCCCCTCCTCTCCTCTGAGGAAGCCGCTGAGCCGCGCAGGCAGCACGGGCGGCCCAGCCGGGCCAGAGGCGGCTGCGCCCGGGGGGTGGGGGGTGGGTGGCGGGCACCCCGCTTGCCGGCCTCACCCTGGGAGCTGCCCAGGAAGGTCAAGCTGCTGGTGAAGGGAGCCCGCTGGGCCCAACTCCCACCCCGTGGCCCTGTGGCCCTGGGAGGGCCGGGCCGGCCGGGCCTCACCCCCCGCCCCCGCTGCCCACTCTGGGAGACAAGCTGCCTGCCCAGCTCCTTCCAGCGATCGGGACGGAGCCGTGCCGAGGTGCGGGGACTGGAGGGGACAGGTGGCACCGTCAGGCCCAAGTTGGAAAAGCCCATCGCCCCTGGAGCCGACAACTCAGGGGGCAACGGGGGTGCCCGGCGGCCGAGGTCTCCCTGCCGCTCCCAGGCCAGCCGCACGGCCACACAGAAGCACACTGACACAGGTAAAGCTTTGCTCCAACGAAACCATTTAGTTTCCCTCGAAAAATGGCTGAAAAAAAAACACAACTCTGGAGAAACGAGGCCGACACGGCATCCGGACAGCTGCCCAACGACCGACCCTTTGCACGACGCGGTAATAATGCCCATCGAGGGGTGTGCGTGGGGCAGAGGCTACGACTCCATGCATACAGAGCTGGTAACTGCGAAAGAAAACGAAGCAAGAAAACGAAACCCAAACACGCTGCGTGGACGTGGAGTCCCTTTGCATTGCACTTCAGAGGGGGGTCCAGCAGCACCTGGGCCCCCCCGTAAACCAGGGGCGAAGCCCCGCAGGGGCAGCAGCACCCGTGCCCCCGCCCCGGCCCGAGCGTGGCCGCTGCGGCGCGAGGCCGGAGTCGGGCCCGAGCCCCGGTGCCACCCTCCTCGTGCGGGCGAGCACCGCGGCCCTCCCGCGGGCAGCGCCCCTGGTCTGCCGGGATCGCGCTGTCAAGCTTGGGCGTGAGAAACCACGTACAATTTGCATAAACAGTTGAGCGTAAACGAGATTATTTGGAATAAATGCAAGAACTTATTTTGATGGTGGCAGACTCGATCACTACTGAAGACGGGTGTCTGGGGGCGAAGAGGCGGGTGGGGCTCGCTGGACAAGAGGCTGGAAGGCACAGAGCTACCCCCAAGTTCCGGTCTCGCAATCCGTGACTCCCTTGTCCCACAAGCACCAGAGGGGTTTCCGAACTCGCGAGCACGTGGGAGGCGACCTGCTCTAGGGTCGGTTTCGATACTTGGAAAGTAAAAACCTCGGTTAACTGGGGAGTAAAAAGAAGAGGGAAGGTGTCTGACAAAGTGCAGTTCTAAATACACGTTTAAATGAACGAACAAACAGAAGGAGAAGGTGAGATAATGCTGTTTCGCCCCGAGGCTGCGGCCTCAGTCCCCGGAAGGAGAGGCGGTGTCCGCCCCGCCGCGGGCTGCCCGGCCGGGCAGCGGGGACGGCGCCCGTCCCCTCCCCGGGCGCCGCCCCGGCGGAGTCCGGGGGCACCTGCCAGCGGGGACGGGGCGGCGGGCGTAAGGCGGCAGTGTCAGCTCAGGGCGCCCTCTCCGTGCGCTCACGGACGGCAGGCAGCAGGGGAGACCTGGGTCCTTGTCGCTGAAAAAATAGAGACTCTGGAGGAAGCCCTTCCGGCCCTCGTGTGGCCGCGGAGGAGCTGCGATGGCTTGGCAGGGCGGGGCGGCTGCCGCCCCGGCGCCCTGGCGGGTCCTCGGACGGCGTGGCGTGTTGCTGGGGCTTTTAAAAGTTAGTCATTAAAAAACGTGTTGATTTTTTCTGAATATCAAGTCTCCTTACTGGTTTTAAATAGCTTATAACAAAAGTGTAAATGTTAGAGCGTTCCAGCCGGCAGAGGCCGGCCGCAGCCGCCGAGCTGGCCTTGCTCCCGGCTGCAGGTGGGGGCCGGCGTGCCCCCTTCAACGTGGCCGGTAGAAAATCCTCGGTGGGCTCCGAAAGCGTGTGGCTGCGAACACTCGCTGGGCTGTAGGCACAGTAAGACGTTGTGCTATGTGGCCGGGGAGGGGGGCTCGCCCCACGCAGAGCCCCAGCGGCGTGGTGCCCGCCGCCCTGTCCCCGCAGCGTCCAGGCCGCCGGACAGCAGGCAGTGGGTCCGCTAGGGCTCCAGCTCCGTCGTGCTCTCGCCGCTGCCACCCGCCGCCTCGGGCCGGGGCCGCGGCCACAGCTGCTCCTGCAGCTCCTTCACCACCTTCTCCAGGTGCTCCCGGGCCTCACGCTCCCGCAGCAGGTCAGCGCGCAGCTGCTCCCGGTCGGCCTCCGCGTGCTGCAGCTTCACCTGCAGGTCCTCGATCTGAAAGGGGCCCGGGTGTCAGCGGCCCCGCCGCCTACCGCCCCGCCAGCCCGAGCCCGGCTCCCACCACCAGCCAGGTGTGCGGAGCCCAAGGGGGGCTCCCACCGCCCAGTGTCCTAGGAGGCTGGCCGGTCCGACGGCCAAGCAGACATGCTCAGGCTTCCCAGCCAGAGCTCGGCCCCAGGCGCCCTGCGTGCCCGCCCCGCCCGCCCGCCCCACGTACCTGGGCCGAGTACTTGGCACGCAGGCGGCCGGCCTCGCAGCCCTTGTCGCACACCCGGACCTGCCGCGCCTGCTCCAGCTCCCGCTTCAGGCGCAGCCGGGCCTCGTTGGCCTCTTTCATCTTCTTCTCGTTCTCCGCGCGAAGGCGTTCGATCTCCTTCCGCAGGTTGCGTTTCGCCTCCGTGGCTTCCCGCAGCTTCTCCTTCTTGGCCACGCGCAGGAACTCCAGCTCCTGGGACGGCAGGCTCGGGGTCACGGCCCTGCCTGCCGTGCCCCTCGCAGGGGACAGTCCTACAGCAAGTCAGCCACACCCCCTGCCCCCCTCCCGCTGCTCTGGAGGCTGCAGGGCGCCTGCAATGCCGGGAAGCGTGCCACACCGGGACTGCTCGGCGCCCCCGCAGACCCCGGCCCGGTCCCACAGGGCCCCGCACCCGCTCCGGGCCAGGGGCCTGCCTGGGAGCCTGCCCATCTGCAGGCTGCAGGGGGCCCCCGCCGCCGCCGCCGGCCCTTGTGCCTAGCGCCTGGGGACTTCCTTCCAGCCAGGAGTTTGCTCAGCTCAGCAGGCGGGCGGCTCTGCGTGATGGAGACAAGCCCCTTCTCCAGCTGGTTGTCAGTGACTCATCCCCTGCAAACGTGCTTATAAACAGGCACGTGGGAAGTCACACCTCCAGCCAGAACCAGGACGGGCGGCGGGGGGTGTCCCGAGTCTGCTGCCTGGAACACACCCGGGGGGCGGGGGGGGCGCGCGTCTGAAGCCCGGGGCTCTCGGAACCACAGGGCTGTGCTGGGCTAGCAGCCCACGTGTGAGGCTGTCCCGAGCTGCCAGACACCAGCAGAGGTGTGAATTCAGCGAAGCTGGTGTGAAGGCCCCACCCGCCCCCAGGCGCTGGGACTCTCAGCCGCTCCCACTTGTCAGCAAAGACACAAGCGAGCGTGGATGCGGAGCTCAGGGCCCCCAGGTGGCCCCCCGTCGGCCCCGCTCAGGGCGAGAGGAGGGTGCTGGCGGGTGCAGACCACTCAGGCCTCCAGTCTTGCCCACAAACGAAAGCAGGGACTGCTGTGGAATCATCCGGAACCCAGGGTGGGCCCCGAACAGCGTGTGCAAGGATGCGTGCAAGTGCCCGGCGGCCTCCCCCCCCCACCCCGAGCCAGGCCCGCGGGGACCGCGTGGGGACCGCTTGGGGCCCGCACAGCTGCTGCTGGGGCCTCGGGCACCACCTCCTGGAACCCGAAGCTTTGGGGAGCAACCCTCATAGCCACGCCCCACGGACGACGGGCCAGGCCGGCTGGTGCACATGACGCTGGAGGGCGGGGCTGCCGCGGGCTCCTCGGTGACCACACGGCCACCGTGCCCAAGGCACAGCCAGCTCCAGCCCGGAGCCCAGAGCTCACCTGGTGGAGGCTGCGCTTGGCCTGCAGGGCGGCGCTCAGCTTCTCCTCCTGCTTCACGCGCATCTTCACCACCTCGTGCAGGAACTTCTCCTTGGCCTCCTTGGTGTCCAGGCCGCCCTCCAGGGCTTGGCGCAGGTGCTCCAGCTCTGCCTCCAGCCCCCCGCTCGGGGCATCAGCGGGGCCCGCGGGGTCCGGGGCGGCGGCGGCAGGGGCGGAGGGGGCGCGCAGCCCCGGGGAGCTGAGGTCCTTGGCGGAGCTGGAGGAGGTGAAGGACGGGGAGGAGAGCGAGGACAGGGAGGAGGTGACTGCGGAGACAGAAGCAGGGGCGCCGGTTACAGGAGGGTGGGGGCCGCACCCCCTCCAGGAAGGGCCGGCCGGCGGCTCACACGTACACTCCTCTCTGCTCTCCACCTCCACCTCGGCCTCCGAGTCTTTGTCCTCCTCCGGGGCGGCGGCAGGCGCTGGCGTCTCTGCGGCCCCGGGCGTGTCCGCCGCAAGCTTCCGCTTCCGAGGCTGGATGCAGGTGGCGAGGGGCTCGGGGCCCCGGGAGACCACGGTGGCGCATGGCGGGCTGCTCACCACCTTCTGCTGGGCAGGTGGGGCCAGGGCCACGTTCGGGGCCACGCCGGTCTCGAAGCTCTTGTAGGAGTAGAAGCTGTGGGGGCAGAGGGGCATCGGGGCTGCAGGTGCGGCCCGACCCCCGTCCCCACCCCCACCCCCACCCCCACCGCAGGGGCCCGCAGGCAAGCGCTCAGAGTGGAAGGTGAGGCGGGTCCCTGCTGCCCAGCTGCAGCGGCTCACGAGAGCCAGTTGGGTCACACCCGGTGCCTGCCTGCGCGGCACTCAGAGGAGAACCCTGGGGAGCGTCAGCACCACCCCCAGACGTGCCGCGACACTTAGAACCGTGTCAGCTCCGGGGTTTGCGAACACTGGCCACCACCAACGCTGGGCTGCAGGGTCCACGCTGGCCCTCCTGTCCTCAGGCCTGCGGTGACGGCCGGCTGCTGAGCACAGTGGGCCCTTACCTGTCTCGAATCAGGGCTGGGAGGTGTGGGGAGAGCTCTTTGTCACTCGTAGAAACGGCAGGGGACCAGGGTCGGAAGGCGGAGAGGCGCTGGCGAGGGTGCACACAGCCCAGGCCCTGTAGGGAGAGGCGCCGGGGTCAGAGGCAAAGGAGGGAGGGCGCAGGCGGCCCTGCCGCCCTCCCTGAGCCCTGCGGAACCTTGCTGGAGGGGCTGGGCAGGGTCCGAGGCCAGCCTGACTGTCTGTCCTTCTCTGAAGACGCGGGGTGCTGGGAGGGGGGGTCGTCTGTTTTCCTTATGGAGACTGGGGGCTCGGAGACCTGCAAGGGACACCGATGTTCACACCAGCACCTCAGGTGACGCCCGCCCACCACCAGACTCCACCGCCCGTGCAGGGGGCTAGTGCAGGGCCGCATGGCCCTCACCCCAGCCCCTCGAGTGCGCATGAACTCCGCGCCCAACAGCCAGTAGGAGCCAAGGACCCTTTCAAGGTCTGTTCAGGGCGGCCCCTACCTCCCCACGCCCGGGGGCCTGTCTGGGAAGCCCCCAGGAGGCAGACTCCCGGCTGAGTTTGGGGCCCTCTGTCGGGCATCCCAAAGCTTTCCAGGGGTGCCACGCATCAATCCCCAGAGTTCGCGATTTCACCCAATAGAACTGATTTCAAAAACTTCCTGGGCCTGAAGCAGCCGCACTGCAGGGGTGGCGGCAAGCGGCCCGCACCTGCAGCAATGAGCCCTCCGAGGCAACACTCCGACACAGGACAGAGTCCGCAACCGGGCAGCCAGGAGCGCTGGGCCGGGGTCTGCGGGGGCCCCGAGACTGGGGCTGCGCAGGGTCTCTTCCCAGGAAGACACGCTGGTGGGGGGCCTCTTTGGAGGACAGAAGGTGCCTCCGCCCCCAGCCCTGTCCCAGGGGCTCTGTGGCCCCCAGGGCAGCTGTGCCGGGGTCCACACCACAAGCCACTCAGGGCGAGGGGCTATCAGGACACCGCCCGGTCACTCTACCAGGCCTGACCTCAGGGGTGGAGTGAAGTGGGCATCTTCCCACCTCTGGGAGCACCTGGGGGGGGGCACTGTCACACCCGAGGGGCACAGGCTTCCCTGGGATGGGAGGCACGTGGTCAGTCAAGACCCCAAATAGGAGTCCCACGGACCGAGGGAAAGCCCCGTCCAGGCCGGTGCCTGTGTGCCCTCCCCGCCCTGCCCCGGGGCAGCGTGGGTCCTACAGCCCCTCCAGGGGCAAATGAGAGCGTGGGGTGGGTGCCAGCAGCCCCGCTCCCAAACTTCACTCCAGGAGGCAGGGAGCACCACAGTCTTGGGCACGCAGGACCGGGAGGCCTCTGCCCAGCCCCTGGGACCTGTCCGGAGGGGACTGGTGGGCGGCCGGCTCAGACCAGGCGGGAAAGACAGACCCGCGCGGTGCCACTTTTTGGAGGAGACGAAGCTGTGGGCGTGTCAGTGGGCTGCCGACCTCTGCACTCTGCCTGCTCTGCCTGCCACCTCCCACCTGCGCGCAGCCGGGCGGCCGGTTCCAGGGCGAGGGTGGGGCTTCCTGTCTGAGCGACGGGACGAGGGAGGAAATGAGCAGGGTTCTCACCAAAAGCAAAGCCACAGGCGCCGACTCCAAGAAGCCTCAGGGAGCCTTCTGAGGGTGTCAGACACCCCGGCTGGCGGGCGGGCCCCCAGCACCCACCCGCCAGGCCCAATCCGCACCTTCAAGGGGAGGGCAGCTGCCGCTCGGGCTGGGCTGCAGACCCAAGGGCACAGACCCGCCCGGGGACGGGGCCCGAGTCCCCCACGCAGGGCCGAGGTCGCAGGGCTGCGAGGGGTGCTCCACCCCCCGCCCCCTTGCCCGGGTGCTGTGGCCAGGGGCCCGGTGGGACTGGGTGCTGGCCCAGGGGCAGGCCCAGACGGAAACCGTGTAGCCTGGCTGCAGCTGCTGCCGGGCGGGAGCCTGTGCATCCAGAGTGCCAGGTCCCCCGCTGACCATGTCGCCACAGAAGCAGCGACACTTGGCCCGAGCTCCCTGACGAGGGGCAGCTGTGGACACAAGCCTGGGGTGTGGGTGAGGGCCACACTCCACCCTGCCTGCGGGGAGTCCCTCATAGAGGAAGCGACGCCCACTGGGCACCTGACAACCCCTAGTGAGACCACGCAGGGACACGCGCCCGGGGGCCAGCAGCATGGGTGCCAGCGAGGGTGGGAGGAGGGCCGGGACAGGTGGGCCATGGCCAGATTTCGGTCAGCTCCTTGGGGACCGGGTCCCAGCATTTCAAAGTCACAGGTGGGGCAGGGAGCACGACCCCCC
Organism: Anoura caudifer; assembly: GCA_004027475.1. Lineage (NCBI taxonomy): Eukaryota > Metazoa > Chordata > Mammalia > Chiroptera > Phyllostomidae > Anoura > Anoura caudifer. Next base: position 104,068 of record PVKU01003479.1, on the reverse strand, counting down.
CAGACCCTGGCTCACTGTGGGCCAGACCCCAGGAGCCCAAACAGGACGGAGAACCGACGCCCCCGACAGCACACTAGCCCTCAAGGGTGGCGGCAGTGAGCGCCAAACCCAGGGCCACGCCGAGAGCTGCACCCAAGTGCACAGGGGCGCAGCAGGACAGTCCCCCGGACACGCGAGGGGCCCCGCGGCAGGCGGCCCACGAGCCCTGGCGTCCAGGCCAAGCAGAGGGGTACCAGCAGCCCCCAGGTTGTCCCCAGGCCAGGATGGTCGTTACCTGGCACTCGGGACATCCTGCACATCTATCTGATTGGCTCCCGATTCCTGACCAGAAGTCAGACATGCGCCCACACATGCCAGGGGTCCGACAGCAGCCAGCAAGGGTGACTCTGAGCAGGCGGCGCCTGCCGAGACCTGGGTCAGCGACCAAGGAAAGCCGAGGTGGAACCCAGAGAAGTCCCCGAGACATGCACAGCTGCGGGCCTGGTTGCAGGCGTGTGGCCTCCGAGACCTGGAGCCTGCACCTGCCCTCGGGAGAACAGGCAGATCCTGCTTTGCCCAAGAGTCTGGCCGACGGGCCGGATGGGAGGTGCTGGTGCGGGACCGACAGGCCAGCCCCCACTCTGCCGCCACCTCATCGAGAGAGGGGCCGCCAACTTCACGGGCACGAGCACACACCCGCCCCACCAACGGGGAACGCCCCCAGGCCACTCACACGGAGCTGGGGCGTCACCTGCGCGCACGCGCTACTCTGCTGAGACCCCGGCCCAGCACCCCTGAAACCGCCCCCCCACACCCCCTCCTACCAGGTCCCAGGACGCAGGAGGGGAGCGCGCTGTGGACAGCAGCGTCTCAGGCGTGACTGCGAGCAGCTGTCACCTGCAAGGCGTCCGTGCCGTGTTGTGACACCAGGATGGGACCACCGAGGTCCCATCAAGGCCCCGCAGGCGGTGCAGCTGGGAGCTGGCTGGGGAGGGTGTTCCAGGCCCAGGCATTCAGGGTGCGGGGCAGGGCTCCGGGACGTGCTGAGGCCACCAAGGGGTGGGCAGCACCCGTGTCCCCCACGCGGGCGGCAGCCAGGTCAGCCCCGCACGGCCCCTTCCTGACGGCACCGCCACTGTGACCACCTTGCTTCCTCCATGGCTGGAACGTGGATCCGCACACGAGACACCCCGAGCCTCATCTCTGGCTCTCGCCCCCACGCTGGTTTCATGAGGCTGCCCCTACGGTGACCAGCTGCCACCGCAGCGTCCTCTCCGAGAAAGCCCGGGACCTGGTGTCTGCAGCCGAGGCAAAGATTTTTGCCAAAGGGGCCGTGCACATGTGGCCCACAGGTGCGGGAAGAGGCCCATAGCACAGACCCATGGGGGAGGGGAGACAACCCCTCCCAGAGGGGGCCACAGCCACGGACACTGGGGCAGTGGGCACCGGCAACAGGGTGGCCTATGGGCTGCGGGTGGGGACATGATGAGCGGCAGTTGCTGAGGCAACCACGGGGCCCAGGGCCCCCTCCTCGGTAAGCACCCAAAAGGGGGGGAAAGAGGGACGGAAACCTCCGGAGGGCTCTCAACGCCGCACGTGGGACGCATCTCGTTTCTGACAGCTGCGCGTGGAGCTCCCAACGCCCCTCAGAGCGGAATGCGAGAGCACGCACGGAGCCGCGGCGCGCTCCCAGACGGGCAGCACGGGTGCGGGGCGGGCCCCCCACGCTGCTGCAGGGAGGAGCCATGCCGTGGGCAGCAGGGGCACAGCGGCAGGGTCCCCCAGGCGAAGCAGAGTCGCCCCGCACCCCTGATCCGGCAGCCCTGCTCCAGGGCACGGACTGGGGACCGGAAAACACGCCCACGCAGCTGCGCCGGTCCTGGTGGACCGGGCGGTGCGCCCCACACGGGTGCTGCGGCCGCATCAGAAGCGAGCGCAGACACTGGCCACAACGGGAGGGGCCTGGAGACTCTGCTCGGCAGGTCGATGCAGGAGGCCAGCGTGAGGCTCTGTGGCCTCGATGCGCCCAGCACAGGCCCTGGGTGCCAGGGGCTGGGAGCGGCCGGCCCATCCGGGCGGGGGCCCCTGCAGGCGGCTGAGAGCATCCCGAGGCGAAGGGTAGGCTGAGGGCTGCGCACAAAGTCCCCGGGTCGTGCGCGCTCGCAGAAAGGCTGAGTCTCGTGGGGTGCGAACTATCTCGACGGAGCTGTTATGAAAAAGCTGCTTAAAAAGAAATAAAAGGAACCGGTGGAGAGCCGGACCGCCGAGGGCAGAGGCCTCGCCGCCCGCCGCCTCGAGGAGGAGGAGCGCCGTGCGCAGTGCCCCCAGGCGCCGCGGGCTCTCCGCACCAGCACCGAAGCACCACGCTGCCGCCCCTGAGGCCAGGGTTCACACGCAAGACCACCAGGAAAAAGCGCCCCAGTCAGAGGGCAGGGGGCCGCCCAGACTCTGGGGAGGAGGAGCCCGAGCCCCCCTGAGCCGGGAGGCCGGCCGGCGGGGGGCGCCTGGGCACCGGAACGCAGCTGGTCTGGGGGAGACACGGGGACATGGGCCCTGGAGGCTGCCCCCTGCCAGGTGGGGACGGGCACCCTGCGTTGGCCCTGGGCAAGGTGCGGGGGCTGCGTCCACTCCGGACGACACGGCCTAAGTCGGGGCCTCGGGGAAGGTGGGCTGCGCAGGCGGGAGGCAGGGGCTCGAGACCACCACTGCACACGGCAGCAGGCCGCGGGGACAGTGCTGGGCCCCTTCCCTTGGGCCATCAAACTGGCATTCGCGCCGGCCTCCCCGCCCTCAGGGCCCAAAGACCCAGGCCCCCTCCAGCTGACCTGGCCGCAGAGGCTGCACCAGGACTCAGGGCATTCGGAAAACGCGGCTCTACCGCCACCTGTGGCCCCACGGCGTCCTCCGAAGCACCCAGGGGGCAGCAGGCTCCCCCGGCCCCAGGGCCCCACAGCAGCGGCAGGCAGCCCGCACCCCCAGGTCCTGGCCTCAGAGCAGCAGGCGACGGGATTTCTCACGGGCCGGCAAAGCCACGTGCGAGTGCGACGGAGCATTTCCAACGTCACGGGTGTCCGGTGAGAAAACGCACCGAGCCCGCTCCCCCCGCAGGCGGGCTCCCGACGGGCTGGGGCCGCAGGCGATGCTTCCAGGCGGAAAGTCACTCTGGACCGCGAGGGAAGGTCCCACCAAGCGCTCAGGTCACCCAGACCCCGGGAGAAAAAGGCGCACAGTGTGGACTTTTCACACCAACCTGAGACCTCCCAGCACCGTGCCGGGAGCCAGGTGCGCCGTTCCCAGGAGCAGGGAGCAGGGTGTGTGCGGGACTGTGACCCTGACCCGCAGGGAGAGTGAGGCCAAGCAGGCAGCAGATGTGGGGAGGCCGGGCTCTCAGGTGCAGAGAGGGGCCCGTCGTCTTCCTGGCACTCGGTGGTCCGCAGAAAAGGCGCCACCAACACAAAGGAAACGGGCACCCGTCGTGGAAACCCCGAGCTGGACCGCACCAGGTGCTGGCAACTCTCTCATCCCCGCGCGCGGTCCCGCGGGCCCGCCTGCAAGCCTTGAGTCTGTGGCCCTGAAGAGCGGGGGCGGGGTGCCGTGCCTGCCTCCCAGGCCCCTGCGCGGGGAGACCCGGACCCCTCGCCCCACATGCGCCCCGCAGGGGACGATGGCAAGGCATCACCCAGACGCGGTGCTGCGCTCAGGAGGGAACACCCTGGTCCCGAGGGCCACAGTGACGGAGGCAACCAGCTCTGCGCCAGCCCGGGGGCGAGAGAGACCACCCGGCCCTCACCCGCCTGAGGGAACCCATCACGGCAGCCCGCAGGGACCCCAGAGGCGGCGTTGGCGGCCGGAGGGCACAGGGCCCGGGCAGCACGGCACCCCTCCCGGAACACCTCACCGGTCTAGAAACCACGTGGCGGTTTCCACCTGGCCGTCAGCACTGCCCACCCGGCAGTTCACCGTCGCCATTACGCTCACCTGAAGGCAGCCCGTTTTCTGATCGCTGCGGGTGCCCAGGAAGCAGATCGAATTTACAGAACCACCCCGAACTCCAAAACGAAGTGGAAAGAGCCATTTTTAAGGATTGCTTGGATGTAAACAGATTAGGTGCTGCAATCTCCTGCTGCTCACTGCACCGCCCCCCCCCAAACCCCCTGACTGAGGAAGCCTCAGACTCCGACCCTCGGGGCCCCACGCAGCAGGGGCGCTGGGGCTGGGCTCCCAGGAGGGCCACGCGGCCCCCAGCCTGTCTGCACAGGAAGGAACCCTCTAACGGGGCTCGCAGGTGCCTGTGGCCGGGGCCTGCTGTGCTCCCCCCTCCCCGACGCCCCGGGCAGGGGCCCCGGGTGAGACAGCCACAAAGCCAAGGCCGGAAACGGGTTTCCGTGAGGATGGTGGGCATCAGTCTTGACCGCAAAGACCTTTGTGCCCCTCGCGCCGCCGCCCACGGGCCCTCCCCCAGCCCGCAACCCTTCACTTTCGGAACCAGGAGACCAGGTGGACGAAGGGGCGGGACTACCCTTCCTTTCCTCTCAGCCCCTGGAGAGTCACTGTCAAAAGGACTTCACTTACAACCAACGCACAACACCCAGAGCACCCAGATCAAGGCCGTTCCGCAGCCCAGTGTTTGTTCTGGGGGCTGGCGAGCAGGAGGGTCTCTCCCCCAGCGCCCGGCATGGGGGGCAGGGGCTCACCAGAGACCAGGACCACCACAGCCAGACCAGGAAGGGAAGCTGCACGAAGAGGGAACTGGAGACACAGCCCGGAGACTGCGGTTGAGCCCCCAGGAGGCTGGAGACTGAGAACCGGCCTTGACGCAAAGGACAGGCTTCTCGGCCCTGCACCTGACACAGCGGCCCCCCCACCTGCCAGCATCCCCCGGGCAGGACGCTCCCCTCCAAGCTTTCCACGCAGAGCCCCCCAGGCTTGGGGGTGCTGGGGCTGCTTCAGGTGAGGACCCCAGGCCCCAGCGCCACAGGGCATCCAGGCCGCTACAGACGCCGCCACTGACCAGGGCCCTGGCTGCGCGGGGAGGCGGGCTGGCCCAGACACTGGGAGGGGCAGAAGCTCACAGTGCTCCCTTGTGTCCGACCGGTCCTGCCGCCTGGGCCCAGACCTCCCCCCCCCCCCGACCTGCTGCCAGGAGGTGGGGGGACTCCTGGGCCCCCTGCCACCTCCCACATGCACGGTGGCCACCGTGTGACCCGGAGGGGCCCGCACCAGGGCTCCTGCAAACCTGCCTCCTCCACGGTGCCAACTCGCCTGGCCTGGGGACCTGGGGACACCCACGGCCACTCTCCTCAAACCTGCGGGCACCTTGCCCCCACCTGGCCCTGTGCCAGGACCAAGGCCTTGGCTCACAGCAACTCCTGCCGGCGTGGGCACACTAAGGTCTCTGAGTATGTCCATGCAAGCACACACATGGCATATACACACATGTAACAACACGCACAGTGCGTGCCACCTATAGGAAGCGAGCAGCCTTGGGAACGGCGCTGGCAAGGCTTGGCTCCTCTGGATCCAGTGTCAGGTGTGGGGCGCACAAGGCGCAGTGGGCGGCATGACGAGACCCTCGGGGAGTTGCTGGCGCTGCCCTGGCCTGGCAGGCCCCACGGGTCCTTTCACAGGGCTGTGGGCAGGGGAGAAAAGCTCTTCTGGCCGAAATCCAGCCAGGCTGGCAGGGTGGGCTTGCAGGTGGCGGTGGGACAGGTCCTCGGTGGAAGGGTCTTCCTGATTCCCCACCACCTAGCCACAGGGGTACCGGGCATGGGGCAGGTGCTGCTGAGCCACAGGTGCGCCCAGCGCAGACCCCACTGGCCACCATCACAGCCCTGAGGCCCCGGCGGCAGCGGCCTCCTTGTGCCTCCAAACGCCGAACCCAATGCCACGCGAGGGTCCCGGAGCTAGTGACGCCCCAGGCCTCTGCCGGGAGCAGACACGAAGCCGCTGCAGCACACATGCTCAGTTCGCACCGAGGATGCCTGACCCCACACAGGGGTCGTCTCCCTGGCCACACAGCGCCCCCAGGTGCCGTCGCCCCGCCGCCCACTGCTGCCAGCAGGCCTGAGCCTGCCAAGGCCCCGCGCAAAGCCAGGCTCCCGCGTCCAGCCCCTTCCCAGCACAAAGGCTCCGCGCCGCCACGAATCATGCATAAGAGCACGACCATGACGACGCTGGGGTGTGGGCGGCCGGGGAGGGGGTGTGGGGAGGGGCCTGGCAGCCAGGTCCCGGGGTGACAGGGCGCCCGCCCCACTGCCGGCCCCACGAAGCTGGAGTCGAAGGTGGGCAGGAGACAGACGCACGCTCCGCTGGGCAGGGCCGGGGTTTTTTGGAGGGGTCAAAGGACAAAGACCTCCAAGCCTGGCCCTGAGTCCCCAACTCCACCCCTGGTCCCCGTCCTGTCACCCAGCACCAAGGGAGTGGCCCTGCTGGGTGGCAGGGGCCCGACAACAGCCGGACCCCAGGGCTGGACATGCGCGGTGCCACCAGCGACCCCACCGAGAGGAGCCGCCACGGGCCGGGGTCAGCAAAGGGACCGCTGGGCCCTGGCGCCCACCGCCTCTCCACAGAGCATCCCCAGGGACACACACAGAACACAGCGACCCCCGCAGCGCCCCACCTGCCAGACCCCAGTTTCAGCACTGACCTTGCAGGTGATTCACCCGGGCAAACCGCACAGGGGTCTTCAGAAACAGCAGCGGGAGGGAGGAACGAGGTCCCTGCCCCACAACCAGGCCTGCGAGGCCCCACCAGGATGGGGGCTGCCGCCCACACCCCGCCTCACTTGGGGAGGCCCCGCTGGAGGGACGGAGGGCTCAGGCCGGGGCCCTGTCAGCTCTGGGCTCCACGCTCCAGGCACAGATGTCCCCGAGTGGCCTCCAGCTGGCAGAGGACACGTGGCCCACGCCTGTACCGCGCCCAGACCCGCGTGGAGGCGAGCGTCCTTCAGGACATCTGACCCCGCGGCCCCTCCAGCAGCAGGAGGCTGGGCCTCCCTCCGCCCGAGACCTTTCGAACCCAGGGCTGAAGGCTCCACTGTTGCTTCCCTGGGCGTCTCAGCATGTTTGTCTCCGATGAAACGGCGTTTCAGAAGGAAGTCTGGTGGCATGGCGGGGTGAGCGCAGAGCCGGCGAGACTCGGGGCAGGCAGAGCAGAGCGCCGGCCCCGGCCCCGAGAGGCCAGGGCCGCCATCCGACGGAGCGGTCCTGCTGGGGCGGCAGGGCGCAGCACGGACACGGGGACCCCCAGCCCTTCCCGCTCCCCAGCGTGTGCACGGGTGGGGTGCGGACCGCGGCCCGCACCCAACTTGGCCGCCTGTCCCTGGACCCGCGTGGGTGTTAGGAAAAGGCTCTCACGCTCACAGGTAGAGGGGCGTCACACGCCGTGAGCGGTGAGACTTAACGGCACAACTTGAACTTCTCACTTTTCTTTACTTCAAAGTACCTTAAGCAGCCATAAAAATGCTGCAAAAGACAACAGAGGGGAGGGGAGGGGAGGGCTGCGCGCGGCAGGGCGAGGGCCAGCCGCCGCCGCCCTTCTGCACGCTGGCCACGGGGGCCCTGCAGGGGCCCGGGGCTGCGGGCCTCCCGCACGGCCAGGCTGGGCCCGCCGTGGCCATGGGGGCCGGCTACAAGGCCGAGGAGCCCACAGCACCTTCCAGTGTCACCAGGAGGCCACCCAGTCAGCAGCCTCCCGTTGGGCACGGGGACCTGGAAACCACTTTCTCAGCTGTTTAAACACCAAAGTCTCCGCAGGAAGCTTTCGGCCCACGCGTGAGTACCTTCCCAAGGCGCGCCCCTGGGGGCTGCACGGGGGGCGGGCCAGCACCACGCGGCAGGCTCAGCTCCCACAAACACGTCTGCACATGACCCTTGGACCAGAGCCCCACCACACCACCCGCCACCAAACTCAAGAACGTTCTAGCACATCTAACCGTGAGGAAAGAAAACCACACGTCAGTGAAACCAAAAATGGTTTTAACGTGCCCAATTTAAGTTGCAAAATTGAACGTTTCTTCTTCTTATCCTCAGGAGATCTAGTTCGGGGGCGCGCGGGCACAAAAGAGCAGGCAGTCTTGCCTCTAACTCCCCTCGGTGCCGGCCCCCATGAGGACAGCCCCCACAGAGCCCTGGGTGGGCACCACCTGTGGGGGAGGAAGGGAAGGGAAGGGAAGGGAGGAAATGGGGAATGCAGGCCAGGGAGGCTCTCAGCCGAGCCGACTCCGGGGCACAGGAGCCCTGCTCAGCCCTGTGGCCTGGGGCACCTCCCTGAGGTCATGCTCTCGGCCCGGGAGGCGCCGTGGCGCAGCCTGGGTTCCCCCAGAAGAGGCTCTGCAGAGGCAAAGCCCCCGGAACTGGTGGCCAAAAGGCACCAACCGTGACGAGCGCGGCGCTGTGGCCTCAGACCCTCACGTCCAGAGGCCGCCAGCCCCACGCCTGCCCTGAGGAAAGCAGGGTGCCCGTGCCCAGCAAGGAGGCTAGGCAGGGTGGGCACCGCAGACGGGATCACAGGGCAGGCTTGTGCGGGATGGACTCGAGGCCCGGATGTGGTCACCACCACAGCCAACCGGCCCTAGACCTGCTGCGCGCCGCCCCCTGCGGGACAGGAGCCCCAGGGCCACCCTGTGGTTGCCTGGTGCGGCCTCTGAGCTGGTCTCCCAGGGCGGGACCCCCAGGGGCGCGAGCGTCCTGCTCTGGTGGAAGGCCTGGCAGTCCTGGCTGCTCCAACGCAGGACGCTGCACTTTCACCCCCTCCCCAGCCAGGAAGTGGAAACCAGCGGCCAGCCCCGCCCACACGCGGGGCTGTTTGGCTTCCTGGCGCCTCCGCCTCCCGAGCGTGGCAGACGCCCTGGTTGTTTTCTCTCCATAGAAACCGACACAACACTGGGAGCGTGCGAGCCGGCGGGGTGGACGGGCGGTGGTGGCGGGCCAGCTGCAGGCCGCTTGTAGCTCGGGGCTGCCCGGTACCGGCCCAGACGCCCGGTCGGTCCCCGGTGCCCAGGCTGGAAGATGGCTCCAGGTCCCCAAGGATGTAACTAATGCTCCAAACGTGGGACTCAGAGCTGGAGCCCGAAGGCACCAGCCTGCTGCCAGCCCCCCCGGCGCACAGGGAGGCAGGGCCGCCGAAGTGGTTCCGGGACGTTCCCCAGTGAAACGGAGAGAACACATGCCACAAGATGCACATCCCCTCTGAGCACTGACAAAGGGACAGGCAGGACTAACAAACACCTGTCCTGCGGAGGGTGTCACTGCCCAAGGGGTGGAGCAGGGACAAAGGGCCCTGCTGGGCTCCGACCTGGGGTGGGGAGGCGCAGGCCGGCCCCCGCGGGGGCCTCGAGGAGAGCCAGGGTTCGGGGCACACCAGGGCCTGAGCAGGACGAGGTGCCGAGCTCAGCTGCTCCGGACCACACCTGGAGTTTCAGCTGGAAGGTGGGGTCATGCAGCTCTGCCACCTGGGAGCAGCTGCCCGCGGGACACGTGGTGGTCCTGGAATCGCTGACCCCAAACACCCGACCTCCAACACGAACCCTGTCATTTAAAACATGACCCACCTCTGACTGCAAAATTCTTCACATCTCAGAGCCTAGCCAGCTGGCCCCGAGACCCACCGCCCCCTGGCAGCTGAGCTCCCCCAGGCAGGCTCCAGGCCCCAAGCCGCAGGGTCCCCGCCCAGGCTGCCAGGCCAGTGTGCGGGCGAAGTCCCTGCACCAGGGGAACAGCTGAGGACCTGGCTCCCTGCCCCTCACAGGCCACACTGGCCCCTGCCTTCACTGCCTGAAACCAAGGCCCTCGCAGGAAGGGTAGGGTCTTCCAGGAGACGTCTTGGCAGGGGAGCAGCGCACCTGGGGCGCAAGGACAAGCCCCCTGAACCTCCTCTGGGGCAGACGGGGAGAGCGGCCAGCATCCCCCCCCCAGGCCCTGGGATGAAGGGAAACGGTGAGGTCAGGACGCCCCCCCCCCCCCCAGCTGCCGGCCGGCAGCAACGGGACCACCTCCTGGCACGGGGTCTGGGCCTGCTGTGCTGAGGACCAGGCCCCAGCAGGGGTGGGCCCAGGCTCCCCCCGCCCGCCCCTTCCCTGACCCTCGTTCTGAGAGGGGATGAGACGACCTCATCAAGAAGGGTCTCCTGTTTTAGTTCTTAAAGACCTGAGCCACAGCCTTGGTGGCCCCTCGGGGGTTTACACTGGGCTCACACTCCCAAGAGGCGAGCATGGAGCTGTCTGGCCCCAGCAGGGCCTCCCCAGGGCACTTCGGGGGAGGCTGCCAAAAAGCCACCAGCAGGGCGAGGCGTAGCGCCCTGAAGGTCAGTCAGACTCCCGCAGTGCAGAAGGGACGGTACAGGCAGCCCCCTGCAGCAGGGGCCGCGGCCAGCCCTCGTGGGGTGTCTCCTACGTGGCTAGGAGGGGCCACCCCCTAATCTGCCTCTGAAAAGCCCCTGCAGTCCACCCTCAAGAGGCCTCGCCTGCGAGCAGGAGGCCGCTGGCCACTGGCTGCGACCTGCCTTCAAAGGACACTCACAAGGGGCCAAAATTAGGGAGAAAAGCCCCTCTGTCTGCAGGGCTGGGGTGTGCGGGTTTGCCTTGGCAGGGGGACAACTTTCCGCAGGCCCGCCCCTCCCCCAGCTCCTCCACTTGCAGCTGGAGCTGTCCTCAGAGGGAAGGAGGCATTTCCTGTGTCCCCTCCCCCTAATTTCCCGGCATTCTTGGCAAGCCCAGAGAAGAGGCAGCAAGAACAGGGAGGGGGCTGGCCCCAGCCCCCCTTCCTCCCCCCTCCCCCCTCGGCTGGCGCACAGGGCTTGGACTGGAGGGGGGAGTGTAGTGCCCGGAGGAGATCCGTGGGGGGCAGGGTCTCTCCCTGGGGCTCCCCTCCCTCCAGGGTGTCTTCCAGGCCCACAGGGCCCCACAGTGGGGCAGCGGGAAGGGACCGCAGCCCAGGCGGCAGGCAGGAGGGGGTGGGGCGTGCCCTGCAGGCTGCACCCCCCAGTGACGACGCAGGGGGTCAGGACCGCCTGCCTGGGGGCAGCCCCTCCAGGACACAGAGGCTGCCCAGTCCCTGGCCACCAAGTCCCTGCCAGGCGTGACAGGCATGGGGGCGACAGCCCTCAGCCATTGCTCAGGACACGTCAGCAGAGCGTGAGGTGGGGGCTGACTTCTCCCACGCGTCCCAGGGCAGGGAGCCCCGAACCAGCCACCTCTGGGCCGAGGGAGGCCAGCGACCCCAGCCCTGAACAGTCCGTCCGGAGGTCAGCCTTGGGAGGGACCCAGCGAGGTGGCAAGTCCCCCAGGGACCAGGCCACAAGCGCCTGGGCTGCGTTGCTCATGGGGGCGCAGTCCCCAGGCAGCTCTGAGGGGGACCCGTGGGGGTGTCCAAGGGAGACGGTCCCAGTCCCGGCCCCAGCCCCTGGCTCCCGGAACACGGCAGTCCCAAGCACCTCTCTTGAGGCCTGGATCATCTCTGCCCCCCAACAGTCAGAGGGACCCCCAACTGCAGCACCAGGGAGCCCCACTCAGATGGGCCTGGACACGTCGGAGTCCCTGCCCCCAGGCCAGGGCCGACCCCAGGGACACCCTGGGGCTCCGTGGGGCGGTCAGAGGTGCAGGCGGCGAACAGCACAGGGCCTTCACCCACGAGGAGCTCCCCCGCTCAGGTTTAGGGACCTCAGATGGCACGGATGGCCCCGACGAAGGCCACTGGTCTGACCCCAGGGGCCTGTCCCGAGGCCGACCTGCCGACTTCCCAGCAAGGGGCAGCAGCGACCAGCCCTCTGGCATTCAGGTGCAGCCACGTAACTCCGCCAGGCCCTGCGAGCTGTGACTGGCATGCGGGTGTGAAGACTTGGTTTGAGCAGCCGCTTTGAGCCATGAGGCAGGAAGCCACACGGGGACAGCAAGGACAGTGCCGTGCCCGCCTGCTAGGCAGGGGGCCTGTGCGTGCGCACACGCCATCACAGGTCATCGTCATGCACTGCCATGTCACGCCCTCGCTGGGAGCCACTGCGAGGAGAGAAGGCGGACGAGCACAGGGAGGTGCAGCACCGAGTCCTGGGGTGGGGGTCCCCCCGCCCGCCGCAGCCCCTGGGGGGTCCCCAGAGCAGACGGCAAAGGGCTTGAGCACTCACAGGCCCCTGCTAGACACAGGAGACGCAGGGGCCCGAGACACCCCCAGGCTGCAGAACGAGAGAGAAAACCCTCGAAGGCTGGGGTCCTGGATCATCGGCCGAAGCTACACGAACAAGGCTTTCGCCTTTCCCTTAAAACCAGCAGCGCTAACGACAGTTCAAGGCGGCACCCAGGAATTCAAGAACCACGGGCGCCTGCCCTTCAGGGGCGTCTGCAGTTCCCTGCTCTGGGCAGAGCTCTGGGAGGGGGCAGATCGGGTGCACCTTCCGCAGGGGCTGCGACTCTGCGAACCTCGGGAGGTGGGCCCAGCCTGCCCGGTGCTGCAGCCTCCTCTCCCCCCTTGGTCCTCCTTCGGAGGCAAACAGCCAGCACCCAGAAAAGGGCCTCTGACTGCAGCACAGGACGGGTCTGGGGTCTGGTGTCCCCAGGGGCGCGTCCCACCTGGGGCACAGGGATGACCGGTGGACTGACGCTTCCCCCCCGCGAAGCTGTGGCTGCAACAGGCACATGGACCCTGGGCCTGGGCTGCATCAGGGGCCTGAGCTCCACCAGGGCAGGCGAAGCCTGTACAAGGGCCCCCCTCCCCCACAGAGCGGCCCCACCCCCACCACACTCTGAGCGAAAGGGACGCTGGGACAAGCAGGATGCAGCCACTCACCCCGGAGCCCAGAGCCCGGAGGAGGCGGGCGTGAGGCTGCCCCCGGGCCCAGGCCCAGGGGAAGGGGGAGCTTGTCCCTGGGAGCCAGGGGATGGCCAGGGACGGTGCATGCGGGGCTCTCCCCAGGAGCCAGGACAGGAGGGCGCAGGGCTGCTGCGGCCCCACCCCCGCCAAGCCCCCTCGGGAACTTCCTTCCGGCAAACATTTAAAGACACAGCAGAATGCTTCCTAGAAACTACACCATCCCCCCTCCTGCCCCAGGGCTGGGGCAGTGCGGAGACAAAGGGCCAGGCCCCGCCCAGGTCGCGGCACAAAGAACAGCCCCCCCACGTGAGACAGAAAACTCAGACACCCCTGAACCAAAAGGCCGCTGGATCCTCGCAGGGGCCCCAGGCCAGCCTGTGTCTCGGCACAGCCCCGCCTCTCCGGGCCCTTCTCTCACGGGAGCAGCCTCCCCCCTCCTCCCCCACCCCCACGGCCACCCCTGCCTGCGGGTGGGGGAGGGGCCAGGCCCAGGAGGGACGCTGCAAGGCTGGGGTGCCAGGACCAGACCCCAGGGGGGCCCCAGGAAGAGCAGGACAGGTCGTGGGGTCCGCACGGCCGTGCTGGGGGCAGGGTGGCCGCAGGCCAGCACACACACAGCGCGGCGTGGACAGGGCACCCCAGCGTCCGGGAGCAGATGGGAGGGCGTGGGCCTGCGGCGTCCTCTGCGCGGAACCACCGGGCGCCTCACCGGCCTCACGGAGGAGACACTCTCGGGTCCACGGGAGGAGCTGGGCTGCGGTGCCTGTGAGGGAGACCCACTCCCGGCAGACGGGGGATCCCGCAGTCGAACCCCACCCTGAGGGTGGCCTGCAGGGCCCACAGGTCCCCCAACAAGCTCTCCCGGCACCAGAGCCGCCCTGGCTGCCCATGTCCGAACCCACCGCGGTGAGGCCCACAGAGGGGCTGTCAGCAGGACTCCTGTCCCACTCCCGGTGCCAAGCGGGGAGAGCCACGCAACCCCGCCTGCCCGCTGTCCAGCGGTTCCACACAAGGAGGGTCTGCGGGACAGGCTGACCGTCACCCACAAACAGGAGCCAGGACCCAGCGCCAGCGACCCTCCAGCCCAGCTGCCCCAGTGTCTCCTGGGGCCAGACCCTGGATGTGCACAAGATAAGAGACGGACGGTCTCAGGGGTCATCTGGGAACAGCAGGTCCCGAGTGGACCTCCGGGCGACCGGACCAATGGCTCCCGGAGGCACGGGCAGCACCGGTGTCCTCAGGCCACGGGGCGTCGGGCAGCTCCAGACCCGAGTCCCAGCCTCCTGCCACCTGCCCCACCCCCGGAGGATGCCTGCTGAGGGCCGGCTGAGGCCCCAAGGCGCCTTGCATCTCGCAGGCCCCACGGGGATGCCAGGTGAGGGCTGGCACTGCTCACGAAGGCGCCCGGCAACACCCCGTGACCTGCTGCAGGGCCCCAAGAAGCCGGCACATGCAGGGAGGAGGAGCGAGACCCAGCCATCGTGGGCCACGTGCTGACCAGCCCCAGGGAGACGCTGTCCCGAGGGCACGCGCAGTCACCAACAGCAGGGGACTGGGGCCCTCGGTGGTGCAAACCCACGGCTCTCCCTGCCCGTCGCCTTAAAGGCAGGCACCAAGGGCCTCCCGGCCGAGCCGGCAGGTGCCAGCCCTGCCTGCCAGCCCCCAGACAGGGCGCCCTGCTCCCAGCGCCCCAGGTAGACGGACGCAGGGCTCCGTGGGGGCGGCACCGGCTCCTCGCTGCCCAGACTGGCCGTGCCCCCGTGCTTCCCTGCGGCTGCGACACCTCAGCTGAGCCACCTGACACCCCACCTCGGTGACGCTCAACTCAGGCCTCGCAGAGTCTCCACCCCTGAAAGGCCCTCGTCGCAGCTCCCGCCCCGCCCGTCTCTGCGGAGGGCGCGGGGTCGTGAGAACTCAGAGGGCGGCAATAAAATCAGGGCAGTGACCTTCCGACCCCAGCATCTTGGCTGGGCCCAGGCCTGGAGCGCAGCGAGGGGGCTGGGAGGCGGGGAGTCCCCCACAGCCAGGCCGAGCCCCTTCCCCCAGGCCCCTCGGCCCTGCACCTGCCCCTGGGGCCAGCGCCCCAGAGAAGCAAGGGCACAGGACGGGCACCGCCCCTCGTGCCCCGGCCTCCGCCTAGGCCCACTGCCCGCTGCCTCAGGGTCCTGTCCTCCCTGAGAAAGGGGCTTCCTGGAAAGCAGGCCAGGCAGCCCCCATCCTGGCATCAGCCTCTGAAGCCGTCAGCACAAATGTCAACACATCCTGGCCCTGCAGCCGTGGGCAGGGCACCCCAGGGTCCCAGGTCCCCACGGGCAGGCAAACACACAGGAGCCCCTCAGGGACAGGGGCTGACTCCTGCCCAGGGGGCCTGCGGGTGGTGAGGGCCAGGCTCCAGTGTGACCCGGGCTCCTGCAGGCAGCGAGCTCAGCGCGGGGCCCTCAGGCGCAGCTCTGAGTCCCAGGCCGTGGTCCCGCCCTGCATGAAGGAGGCTGCCCCTCCCCCAGCTCTCCAACAGCCACAGGGCTGTGGGGGCAGGTACCACCACGGGAACCCTTGGGGGTGTGCTGGGGGACAGGGAGGGGCGGCAGCAGCAGGAGGGCCCCTGACCACAGGGCGGGGGTGGTCACTGCAATGCTCACACTCCCGTCCTCCACAGGGTCCAGCTCCACGAACCGGGAACCCATGCAGCCCAGGCAGGGGGTGGCGGCGCGGGGTGGGCGCATGTGTCTATCCGAGGCCCGGCCCCAGGCTGGCCTGCTCTGAGCCATCAGCATCAAGGGCTTCCCAGCCACAGGCCGTCCTGACCGGCCACCCGGGAATCCGGAGACCCAGGGGAAAGCAAGCCGCTCGGCCCCACCCCCAGCTCCCTTTGGAGATGGGGCAACCTGAACTTTTCACCCTCGGCACAGACACCAGAGGGAAAGGCCACAGAGGTGTCTGCTTGGAGCGGCAAGGAGGGCGGCCCCAGCGCCGTCCGCCCTCTGCCCCCCACCCCTGCCGCGGTGGGGGCTGCCTGGTTTACAATCGCCAGATGGCGGCTGGGGCCTGCAGGCCTCATCGCCCACTGTGACCGCCTGACCCCTCGTAAATGGGGACAGAGCCCTGGACCTGCGGCCACAGCCGCGAGCCCAGGAGGGGCCCGTGCAGCCCAGCAGGCAGCGCCCAGCACCTCCCAGACCCACTCACATGAGAAGCAGATAGAGCCAAACCCTGAGGAACAGGCAAAGGGGCCAGCAGGCGCGTCTGGCCTCCAACCCACAGGCTCCCCGCAGCGAGAGCACCGCTGCACCCACGCTCCACCACGGGCGGGGACTGTGCAGGCACCCAGGGCACCCAGACGGGGCTGCTGAGCCCCGCACACGCCCCACAGGACTGCCTGGTTGCCCACCCTCCTCCCGGCCACCCACACTCCGACCAGGGAAGCAAACGGCACTCCCCGGCCTGCCCCACACCACGGCCCCGCCCTCACGCGGGCATCCTGTCCTGGGGACAAGCACCCCAGCGTCACAGTGCAGGGCCAGCGTCGTGGCACAGACAGGGCTCAGCCCGCTGCCGCGGGAGCTGCCCGGCCACTCCTCGGGGCTCACGGGGCCTCCGCCGTCGGCAGAACGAGTCGCAGGCCACGGCGCCCAGGGCCTGGGACAGGCCCTGGGTGGATGCACAGAGGCCAGACTCGCCCTGGGCCCGGAGTGGGCAGGCCCAGCACGTCCCCAACACGTGCTCGGGAGCACGTGAGGCACCAGGAGCCACCCAGGCGCACCCTCCTCGGAGACCTTCCTGGCGCTTTGGCCACCGCCCAGCACCCACGTCCTGTGCCCGACACCTCACAGGTAAGAGCGTGGTGCTGACCCGCGTGGTCCCTGACACCCCTGTGACGAGGAGTCTCATGACCACGCAGCACTGGTCTCGGGCCTGGCTGCAGACAAAGGCGGAGCTGGACATGACAACAGCCCACGGGCAGGACGCAGCCACGCCTGCTGCTCTGCCCGTCCCGAACAAGGTCCCCAGAGAGCCACCTCCTCACTCGGGAGGAACCGTGCTGTCCAGGGATTCGGCAAACTGAACCGGGCAGCCCCATCTCCACCCAGGCCGGTCCTCACCGACTGACTGGCAGGGGCCCCAGCTGGCAGCACCGCCGGCCCTGGCAGCGCCACCGGGAGCGTGGGCCCCATGCTGGCGTGATGCAGTGCAGGTCTGACCAGTCAGAATCACGGCGCTCCTGTCCCTCGTCAACTCCCACTGACCCTGGAAAGCCTGCTATGCGCGTGCTCATGGAGCGGGTTCAGCGCAGCCATGATCACCGCAGGAAGGAGAACGCGCCCGCTCGCGTGGACACACCGGCCAGCACGGCCCAGCGGCGTCTCCAACTCTGCCGCGGAGCTGGATGGGCTCACCTTCCTTCCCGAAGCCGCGCTCGCCCCCGAGGACCTGTCACTCAAAGCCTGGAGTTATTTTTGCACTGCGTGTGCATGTCCAGGCCCCGAACACGGAGCCTCTGCGAGCACACGGGCCTCCCCCTGCAGCTGTGGGTGCCGAGCAGGCCGCCGTCCGCTGTGCAGTGTCTCTCTCGTCTGCCAGCTTCGCTGGTGAAGGGAGCGCCGGTCAGAGGAGCTCGGAGTCCGCACTGCAACAGGGCCACCGGCAGCCAAGGTGCGGTCGCAGGGCCGCACCCCCGCCAGGAACAGCCGGACCCAGAGAAGGTGCAGGGGACCAGCACCCTCAGGGCCCTGACACCAGGCGACCGAGGACGCTGACCCCCGAGATGGAGGCCACCACAGGGGCCACAGCAGAGGGGAGGGGGCTGGCGTCCAGGGAGACCGTGCGGCCTGGGGTCTCGGGCTGAGCAGCAGACGGAAGTGCCAGGCCTGCGGAACGCTGGTCAGCCGCTGGGTGAGAGGAACCTGCTCACGGCCGGAAAGACCCACGAGAGGAGCAGACGGAAAGGCCTGGGCCCACACGCATCTGGGCACAGCCCCCGTCGCCACCGGGCAGGCTGGAAGAGCTGTACGACCAGGGGCTGCTGGCTCCTCGGGAAGGCTTTGCCACACCGAAAGCGGGGGAATGAGCCCCAGGAGGGGCGCTGCTCCAAACCCACCCGGAATCACAGGAGCAAAACCCGAAAGGATCAACTGTGCCCAAGCAACTCCATGGCGTCCGGGACAGAGCCGAGAATGTTTACGGGAACGCAGAGACATCAGCACGCGAACAGGTGAATTCCAAAACGTCAGCAGCCACAGAAGCGCGGACCAGGGACCAGGACGAGGAGAAGCGCCGTCCCCGGAAACGCACCACAACGTGACACGTGACGCTGCGGAGGCCACGGGGACCGGCGGGAACGCCGCTGCAGGCGTCAGACCGAGGCCCAGAAGACCCCACGGAACGCCGCCTGGCTGGCGGAGACGCGAACCAGAGCGGAGATAACACTGCGCGGGACGGACGGCGGGCGGGCGGGCGGGCACCAGCAGCCCCAGGAAGCAGCCACGACACCGGAAGAGAGGAGCCCGAAGGAGCCGCTCAAAACAGCCTGACGTCTGGGGGCGGGGCCAAAGGAGGTGGGCGGGGCCAAAGGAGGTGGGCGGAGCCCAGACAACTCAGCCAACCCGCAATCCGCAAACACACGCACTCCAGATCCAAAGACCACAGCGAGGTCCAGCGTCACCAGGATGCCGAAAGCCGGTGGGTGACACGGCAAAAACCTTGAAGACGTCCGTGCAGAGCGGCCGGAGGAGAACGCAGCCAACCCGGACTCCTGACGTCTTCCCGGAAAGCAGGGTGGCAGAGCCACTCGGACCCACGAAGCTCCCCTCCCCGGCAGGCCTGTGCTGACGAGGGGCCGCCGGGACCCTCGGCCGGACGGAGACACCACCGACCGGAGCCTCCTGCCTGCGCAGAGGAGCAGACAGGACCGGCAGGGGTGAGCAGAACGCAACGGCAGCAAGTCTTTCCTTCTCGCTCAGGTGCCGTTAAAAAGCAACTGTTTCGTTAGCAACAGCAACAGCGTGTGGCAGGGACAGCACGACCCCGAGCAGCCGTGAGGGAAGGGTGGGGACTCCGCCGCGATGTCCCTGCACCGAAGGCGAGGGACCCGCCGACGACTGGACGGGGCCGGCGGCGGGGAGACCCGAGGACGCCACGGAAACCACTGGAAAGGAAACAAACTCTAAACTGGGGCAGCGAGATGAAGACTCGAACCTGATCTCGACGACCACGGCAACGCTGACGGTGGTGACGGCCAGCCACAGAACAGAGGGACAGCCCGGGTGAGAGAACACTCGGCCACGGAAAACCCGCTTTCCACACGGCGATGCCAACGGAGGGCGGGTGAACATGCAGAGACACGCCACCTCACGGGGCCGAAGGCAGCGCAGCAGCCACATCAGTGCCAGACACCGGCGTCTCGGAGCAGGGAGCGCGACCCAAGGTCACGGGAGACTCCAGGGTTTATAAAAGGGTCGAGGAACGACCACGAATAACCCCCCTCAAACCCGTCCCCACTGCCGTCCCCACTAACGGAGCTGCAGAGCACGGGCAGCAGAGGCGGACGCAGCCCCTCGGAGCCAGGCCTGCACCGCGGCAGGAAACGTCAGCGCCCTCCTGCCGGCGGTGCCCAGAAACCCAGCCAAGGCGTGGAGCTGAACGCCAACGCCGACACTGGGCTCCCGGTGCTCGAACATGCCGCCCCGCAGCCCTGCTCAAGCGCAGGGGGACTCCCCCGCAACCAACCGTGCTGTGCGCAGAGACAGGCGAGCCTGCTGCCCCGCAGCACCGGGAAGCAGAGCCGACCCTCGAGCAACGCGGGGGTGGGGGTGCAGCCCCCTGCAGTGCTGCAGACCCATGTGTGACTTCGGACCCCCCCAAACTGAGCTACTCACAGCCTCCTGCGGCCCGGAAGCCCGGCCAATGTCACAGCTGACCAACGCCTGCCGTGCGTGTGACCTGTGTCACACACACACTCTCACAGCCACATCAGCCAGAGAGAAGGCGGCGTCACTAAGAAAACCATACAGAGGCCTGGCTGGTGTGGCGCAGGGGACTGGGTGCCAGCCTGCGAACCAAAAGGTCGCTGGTTCGATTCCCAGTCAGGGCACATGCCTGGGTTTCTGGCCAGGTCCCCAGTAGGGGGTGCATGAGAGGCAACCACACATTGATGTTTCTCCCCTCCTCTTTCATCCTCCCTTCTCCTCTCTCTAAAAATAAATAAAATGAAATCTTAAAAAAAGAAAGAAAACCACACAGAAGAGAAAATACATTCACAGCACTGACTGAAAACAGCCACGCACACACGGTCCACACGCCGCAAACCCTGGCCCCGCCAGCGGCACGCCAACCGGGACGGAGACAGAAACACCACGCGTCAGCGTCCGCAGGCACCCTAAACCGTGCTTGGAGAGAACCGAATGTTTGCGTTAGCAAAAGAGAACGGTCTCAAGCAATTGACTTGGCTTCCAACTTAAAACACCAGGAAAAGGACAGATTCAACCTACAGGAAGCCACGTAAAGGAAAATATAAAGATCGGAACACAAACCTGTAAAACAGAAAACAAAGGAATAACGGAAAAAAAATCAGAGAACCCAATGCTGGTGCTTTGGGGGACCCATAAAGCTGACAGGCCCCCACTCAGACTGCACTGAGCAGGGGCGAAGGGCAGCCAGCGGCGTCAGGAGCGGCACTGGCCCCACAGGTGTGCCCGCCGCGGCCACGCACCGGTGCATCGGCCTGAATAGCCCTGTGTCGTTCCAAACAGCTCCCACGGGAAACCTCCAGCCCCAAACGGGCTCCACCGCCGAGCGCCACCAAGTACGATCACGAGAGACGCTTGCAGAAACCCGCGAGGAGAGAGCGCTTCCCAGGGGTCCACGAACCGAACGTCACTAGGACGTCAAGACCAAAGACGTTACAAGGACAAAAAACAAAATGGAAAAAGAAAAAAAAAAAAAAAAAAAACCCACAGACTGAGATCCCTCACAAGATTTGATGCAAAAACAACGAACAGAATTTCAGCAAATCCCATTCAAAAACGTTCAAACAGGCTCATGCACCACACGCCGTGGCCAGGCTGGCAGGGGAGAGTCCCAGGGACGAGAGGTGTTCCCAGTCAGCCGCTGCGACTCACCACGTGACCGAAAACAGACACCTCAGGGAGTGCAGAGGCAGCGCCTGGCACAGCCGCCCTGCTCCCGATCAGGACCACCAGGACCACCAGGACCGGGACTGGGGCTTCCTCAGCCCAGCAGCCACACACTGCCGCCCCGGCACGCAGCAGCCTCCCCGGCCCTGCATGGTGCGTAGCCTGCGGCCCGCACTCGGGCGACAGGGACGCCAGGCGTCCCGCCGGCACAGGGAGAGGGAAAACTGTCCCCTCCCTGGCAGACGGCAGCATCACCTGCGTGGAAAACCTGATCCCATCAACAGAAAAGGCAGCAGAACTAACGCGTGAGTCACTGGACTGCCGGATGCAAGATCACGGCGCAAACCCAACCGAGCCAGCACCTTCTAATCAGGGACCAGGAACTTCAGAGCCCTGCTACGAGGGAAAACAGCAAAAGAAAAGAGAGAAAAACGTGTTCTGAAACCGCGCTGAGCAGCATGGCTCGGTGGGGTGGGCATCATTCCGCAAATGTCGTGGGTTCGATTCCCAGTCAGGGCACCCGTCCAGGCCGCGGCCCAGGTGCCCGGGTCGGGGCGCACCAGAGGCAACCGGTTGGTGTTCCTCACTCACATCTACGTTTCTCTCCTGTTCCTCCTCCCTCCCCCTCTCTCTGGAAACCAAATGGGATCTTTTCTAAGAAACGGCAAGTCGGCAAACCTGGCAAAAGGCACCAGAGACCCTGCGATGCTGCTGGAATTAAGCCAACTGAGCCCATGGGCGCCGAGGGTGCGGGCCCGGGCTGCGGTCTTTTCGCTGCTGGGGGGTCTTGCCTTCGATTTGTAAAAAACTCAACATCTGCGAAGCGCAGTCAAGCCAGGAACACCTGTGCCTTCGCCACAGGCAGAAAAGCTCAGTATTGCTAAGATCGGTTCTTCCGAAACGAATCTGTAAATCCAACTCAACCCCAACCAAAACCTCGGCAAGGTCTCTCCCCCCGGACACTGGCAAACTGATTCTGAAATCCATGCGGAAACGCAGAGCCCCTGGAGCAGCCGGAGCAGCAGAGAAGACCGGGGTTGGAGAGCAAACGCCCCCCGCTGCCGGTCATGAAACAGCACGGTGCTGACACGCAAAGGCAGGCAGACCGACCGGCCGCGCACGGAGTCGGGGGCAAACCCGCACACCTCCAGACGACAGGTGCCCGGTCAGAGGGCAATGACAAGCCAGCGCCCGAGCAGCTGCCCCGGCACCGAGGGCTGCGGAACCACGGGCCCGGCGCACACGGCAACTCCAGCTGGACCGCAGCCCTGAGGGCAAACCTGACCTCGACGGCGTTTCCAGGAGATAACCCCGTGACCTCGGGTCAGGCGAGGATTTCTCGGCTGGAACACTGGAGCCCGGCACAGAAGAATAAACTGGTGAACTGGAGTTGATCGAGATGTTAAAATCCTACGTCAAAAGCTGCTATTACGGGAAAAGAAAACAAAGCCCCGGACAAGGCCGAACCTTCCGCAAAGTACAAATGTGAGAAAGCACTCGAATCCCGAACACCCAACTGCAAGACCGCAGGGGCCGAACTCCGGACAGACACTGCCCTGCAGCAGGTGACGGGCGACGAAGCAGCGCATGGGAGGACGGCCCACGCGAGCTGTTGCCGGGGAAACACTGAGGAGCCCAGGGGGCGGACCGGAGCCCAAGGGCGGCCCACAGCACGTGCGGAAGGCACTGCGGCCTTTCCGAAAAGCCAGCCGTGCACGCGAACGCGTGGCCCCGCCACCCATGACCAGGCCCCTCGCTGAGGGAAGAGGCTTGTGCGCCCTGCCGAGCCCCGTCCACGAGCACGCACAGCAGCTACTTGTGACAGCCGAGACCTGCAGGCGACTCCAGTCCCTCAGCGGATGAACTGGAATCGCTCAGAGACATTATCACACTGTGGCAGGTTTGTGCAACGGGGCACCATCCAGCAGTGAGAACAAAACCAAGGAGGGGACGGACGCACACACAGCCACGGGGAGCACGTCGGAACGGTCAGGCCACGCGGGCGAGACTGGGCGGCAACCAGAGCCGTTCACACGGAGCTCCAGGGAGGCCGACCAGCGGCCTGGGAGGGATCACCAGGGACGAAGGGACACCCGGGGGTGCTGGACGGGGGCCTCATCTCACCTCTAACGAGGGTTTCACACGTGGAGGCGTTTGTCAAGGGGACCAACCAGCACACTTGACGTGCAGCTTACCACGCCCACCATGCGTCCACAAGCTGCTTCCCCGAGTAACCACGCAGCAGCGACCGGAGCAGGCCCTTCACGAGCCCAGGTTCGTCTGCGCTACGGTTTTGAGCAGCACCTGCAGCTCGGCGGCAGGGGTCAGGCCGCAGCGTAAGGCCGCCATGTCTCCTCCGGCTGATCCCAAACACACACTTTTCCTTCCCAGAAAGGTGCTCGGAACACGGCAGCATGCGCCGACATCCCGCCTCCTCTGCAGCGGGCGCCGCGCACTCTTCCTGCAAAGCCCAGAGCGCAGGCGTCCCCGGCTCCGCGGGCCTGGCGCGAAAGCCGCTGCCGGCGACGCGAACCGGCGGAGGGCCAGGAGCCCATCCACTTGACTGACACAGGCAGGTGGGGGCTGGCTCCGGCCCAGCCCCGGAGGCCAGGGAGGGTTCTCGTGCCGCTGCCGGAGCAGCAGCGTCACCTGCAAAATTATTAGAAATGCAGGTTTCTCGGGGCGCACGCACCTCAGGCATAGGAACCCACAAGTCTGGAGATGGGGCCCCGAGGTCCACCGTCTCAACACTCCTGAAGCTCAAGTTTAAGACCATGGGTCTAGGGCACCTGGCACTAGGGGCAGACCGACCCGGAGCCGGGGATGAGGAGCACTTCGCGGAGGCTGTGGCCTGCACTCCCCAAGGCAGCCCTGGCCGCTGTCAGTCTGGGTCGAGTCCGTCTTCGGAGGGTTCTCGTGGGAAAACAGGCAGCAGGAGGAGGAGGAAGGGGAACGAGGCCCCTTCCGACCCCGCGCCTCCCGACTCCGCACCTCGCGACCAATGCTGGCAGCCGCCCCTCCGGGGCCAACCCGGCACCCGCAGCTCCGTGCCTCCCCTCCCCCCCGCCGCGCCGCAGGCCGTGGTGCTCGCTCCTTCCGCAGGGATGATTAAGCCTTCGAACAAGGGGCCTGAGTCACTCCTCCGAACAGCAACCAAGGCCGCATTCCGGCGCACACACCACATGTGAAGAACTTCGAGGGCGGCGGCTCCTGAGTGCACACGCACACACGTGGAGAAAAACAAATCCTGTTTACCGGAGGAACACTTCTGTTAGAGTCCAAGTACCCGGCGTGACCGTGGTTTCTTTCTTAAAGCAGCTGCTCAGGCCCTTCCGTCCTGGAGGGTTAAAGTGCTAAACCCTTTGGAGCCCCAGAGCCACACCAGGAAGATTTTACAGGGAGTGCGTCACGGGGCCAGAGCAAAAGCACCCCAACCCCCTTCCGCTCCCCAAACCGCCCAAACCCCGCTCTGCATCGAATGAGGGGCCGAGGGGCTGGGAGCACACGAGCAGGGACGCTCAGGAGGCAGAGGGGAGGTTTCAAGGGAGCACGTCCACAGAGCACAGAGCTGGACTCTCAGGGGGCCTCGCCGCGCCTCGGCCTCGAGGGACCAGACGACCGGGAACCACCAACGTGGGGAAAGCTGCCCCCGAAGCCAAAGTCCACACAAACCCAGGAACTTCAGGGGAGCCACAGAAGAACGGCCCACGAGACACCGTCAACAGCCCCGGCGCTTCCGCAGCACAGCGGGAGCGGGGGCCTTGAGCTCACAGCGGGCACAGGGGCTGAAGGCAGACGGGCAGAAAGGCAGGGGTAGGTGCCAAAGCTCAGGAAGCCGCACCAGGCGGCCCTCAGAGAGCAGGAGGAGGGCGGGCAGCGGCCCCGACACCCAGAGGACCATGCAGCCAAAGCCCCCCACAGGGAAGACCCAGAACACCCCAGCAGGCCTCCATCGGGGGCAGGAGCCTCGAGGGGACCAGGACACTCGGGCACCCAGCACAGGGCCTGACGGCCACACACCTGACCCCCTGCATGACCTGGGCACGGAGAGGGCTATGCGGGGCCCAGAATACCAGATCAGGACCACCTCGAGGGCACAGGGCCGAGAGGAAGGGAGGGCGGAACCGGGGACCCAAAGGGAACAGACAGGAAGTGTGGTCGGAACCACAGGGCAGCTCCGCGGCAGGGCAGGCGGGCCCTGAGGTTGGGGCACACAGGCCAGCCCAGGATGACCCCTCTCCCAGGCACGATCGGTGGCACAAAGGGTGGGTTTGTCATGACCTGGACGCAGCCTGGGAGCCAGCTGGGGCAGGTGGCAGGCACAGCCCCGGGCAACCGCAGCGCAGGCCACGCAGAATCGTGGGGCGAACGCATGCCCAACGAGCAGCGGGAGCCCCCGCCCGCGGCCCTCGGGAGCACCGGGCAGGACGCCTGGTCCACAGCGAGCCCTTCACCGGCAGCCCGTCCGCAGGCACCCTGAGCGGCAGCAGCAGGTGGGGAGAGCACCCCCATCTCGACGCGAACGAGCCTCGGCGCGCCTGAGCGGGAGGGTGCCGGTGCCCGTCTCCCAGAGCTCGACGGCAGGGTCTCACTGGGCGGCGCGGGCCCAGGGCCGCCGGCCCCACTGAGGGAGCAGGCGCCTGGAGAAAGAAGAGCTGCCACCGCCGTCGGCCCAGGACACCCCAATCCCCCCACACACCCCGAGTCACAGCCACAGTCACTCGGCCTGGCCTGCGGGGATGCCGGGAGCAAGAGCAGACTCCTGGGCGCCCAGCCTGGCCCTCCCGCCGGCCCCCGGGGGGAGCAGCAGCGGCCTGCAGCGCACAAGTGCAGCCCCACAGGGGGCGTCTCCCCCGTGTGCAGACTGAGCACCGAGGACGGCCGAGCGCGGAGCCGTCCGGCACACACACGGGGTCCGGGCCCAGCGTGCGACTCCTGGGTCTCCCCTGGTCCCTGCAGCGCCGCTCAGAGGACAGGGAGACTCGGAGGTGGCTGTGGCAGGCAAGGTCTCCCAAGCACCTTGTTACACGGGGAAGAGACGCACAGCGGGGGTGCGGGGGGTATGGTGTGCGGGCGAGATGGGGGGACCGGGCCCAGCCCCTGCCATCAGCACCAACACGGGACAACGCTGTCACCAGGCTCACCGCCCACCGGGGCCTCTCCTCAGGGCCAACCTGGGGGACCTGTGCTCCGCCTGGGAACACAGGCCATGCTCCAAGCAGGTGCGTCCAGCTGGCCTATGGCCTCTCTCTACGGTGAACCTTCTAGAAGCTTCAACATTTACAAGCAAAGCCCACATGCATCAAAATGGCTGAGGGAGCACGCCATCCCCCCGATGCAGCCAGAGGCCACGGAGGAGCGTGCCGGGCACTGGAAGCAGCGGACACGCCACACACGTGCGCGGGGCAGCTGCAGGCCCATGGAGGCCACCGGACACTCGGGAGGCTGCGCGGCGGCCGCACCTCCCCCACCACCGCTGGGGCCTCCCTGCAGCCCGGAGAGGCCGCTGGCCTCTGCTGTTGGCACCTGTGGGGGGGCCCTTCTCCGGCTGAGGAGCAGGGGAGGGGGTGAGTGCCAAGGACCGCGTCCACCCCCGGGAGAGGGGCGAGGCCATGCCAACAAGGTGGCGCCCGCGGGCCCCTGGGATGGCTTCTCAGGAGAGCAAACCCCTCAGAGCCGAGGACAGGGCAGGCCACCGTTTGTGAGCCCGAGGGGCTGGAAGGGGCAAGCCTTCTCCTCCACCAGCAGGGACTCCGTACTCGACGTCTACACTGACCCACAGCACGGGGGCCGCCAGCACCGCGTGGACCCCTCCCTGGACAGCCCGGGTCAGCTGTGCAGGTGGGGCAAGCCCCAGGAGTGGGCCTGGGAGGGGACGGATTTGGGGAGCCAGGAGGCCATCAGCACCCATCGGGGGTCCTGGGAGCCACGCTGAGTGCACAGGTGTCGCCCGAAGGTGGCGTCAGACAGCAGATCCCGCCCCACCCGGTGTTGCCCAGCGCGGTCCTACAAAGCAGAAGGCGACCGGCTGGATTCCCGGTCGGGGCACGTGCCGGGGTCGTGGGCTCAGTCCCCGACTGGGGACATGCAAGGGGCAACCTGACCAGCGCTTCGCTCCCTCTCTCCCCTCTCTCTGAAGCAAGCACGTAAAACCTTCCGCAAAGAGATGAAGATTCACGCTCCCGTGTCGGGGATGAGGCTCGTGCGTGCAGGAAGATGGGAGGACTCGGGCCGCGGCCTGGAGGCCGGCGCTGCCGCAGGCCACTGAGGTGCTTGTCTTCTGCGGAGCGTTTTGGCATTACTCCACGGCCGGCTGCCGACGAAAGCCACCAGCAGGCGCAAAGCATCAGGACCCGCATGGGCTCCGCCTACTGCCAGGTGAGGTCCAAGCGCAGGCCGCTCCCTGGAGGCTGTCCTGGCTGCCACGGGCCGCACCAAGGGCACGCCCTCACCCTGGAGCAGCGGCCCCTGCCCTGGAACACTCTGCTCCCTCCCGGGACGGACACGGCTCTGGCTGAGGCTGCAGTCCCGTGCGGTCATGCGGTCAGAGCGCAGCACTGAAGGACACGCTGCGTGGGAGGCCTCGGAGCAGGAGCCGGAGGCGCCCGCAGACGGGAGGCGGTAGCTCGGTGTCTGGGAACAACTTCCGAGGAGCAAACACGGAGCCCACGCTCACGTGCGGAAGGGCCGGCAAACCGGTGACCGGGTTCCCTCACGGTGACCGCTTCCGGAAGGACAGGCCTCGCACGCTGCCATGAGGTGTGGGGGGCCCTCCAGGAAGAGGCACCAGGAGGGACTGAGTCCCAGTAGGTGGCCAAAACAGGGACAACGTAGGCCCCCAAACATGACAAGAATGGACTGCACCCTGTGAGGGGCGGGACTGGGAGGCAGCCACCGGAACACAGGACAGCGGGGGCGGGGGGCACGCGCCGACGGGCATCCGACCGGGTCAGGCAGGGCCTCGATGGACGCCGGACCCACGGAAGCTCACGAGGACAGGGTGCTGGCAAAGTCTAAAGTCTCCCCGTGCGTTACTTATTAGCCAGGGAGAGAAAAGGCAGACCCACCTTCGAGCAAGATCAAAGGCACCAACCCTGAGGGGAGGGGCCGCCGGGCCACCTGCCCTGCAGTGCTGGGGAGGACGTGGGGCACGCTGGGCCCCCACCCAAATGCTGCCCCTGCCTCCCCCCCTGACTGGAGCACGATCCGCAGGAGGGCCCTGCCTCCCAACGCACCATCGTGGGCAGGACCGAAGGCAGCGGGGCCCCAAGGAACAGGGCTGTGGGACAGAGGCAGGCCCTCTGAGAGGCGTGTCCTGCTGGGGCCTGGCTGCGGAGGCCCCGGGGGTCCCATACAGCAGCCACGACTTTCAGGGCAGAGCTGCCGCCGGAGGGGGCCCTCCCCCAGCTGGGGCGACGGCGCACCCCACGCCGTGGACACGCAAGAACACGTGCTGAGAACGCAGGCCAGGCGCCCGGGGCCGGCCCCTCAGGGCAGGGCCACGTCTGGGTGTCCAGGGGGCTGCGTGGGGAAAGGCACTCCCTCCGCACCTGGGCCCGGCACGGCGCGCTCTGCAGAGCGGGCAGCCGGGAACCCCCGGAGTGAACAGCACGACCCCTGTCCCCAGAAACTCCCGATTCCTGCTCTGCCAACAAGCCCAGGGTGTCAGCACAGAGCTCTTTCACTCTCCAGAACGAGGGCCCGGGAACCCGGGGTGCCTGCGGGCCTGGGCCCTCTGCGGCCAGCGGAGCCCCACCCTGGCCCGTGAGCCGGTGGCACCAGCCCTCCGCTCCCCAAACGTCCAGCCACACCCAGACCAGCAGGACAGGAGCCCGAGCCTCTGAGCCTCTGAGCCTGAGTCAGGTTCCCCACGCACAGCTGTTTCCTGGAAAACCTCACCTTCCCAGGTGAGAGCTGCCCAGGGCTTGGTTCGCCCCATCCACTGCCGGCCCCATCACGAGAACCACTGCTGGACACTCACCCGAAGCTGCTCGGCCAGACCGCATCCCACCGGCCTTGCTGGGAAACAGGACGAAGGCTTCCTGTTCGGCCACGGCATCCTCTGAAGGTCAACACTTGGCAGAGAACTGACAACCTAAGCCTGTCACGGCCACCAACTCCGGCACCGCTCTCTGCGCGCCACCCACCTGCGCACGCCCGCCCGCTCTGGTCCAGGAGCCTGCGGCAGCATCAGTCTGAGGGTGGCCGCCGGCTCCCCCACGAGGGAGGCAGGGCCCAAGTGGAGCCCCCAGACAGGACCGCACCCAGAGGCACCGTCACACTCCCCGCTGCGGACCCGGCCAGAGAAGTTGGCCGAGACCTCGGAGGGCGCCCATCGGTCCGCTGACCCGCCAGCTGCTGGTGCGCCCCTTGCCTTCCACTCACAGCACCTGTCCATCCAACTGGCCACTGGGGGGGGCACCATGCCCGCCCCGTGTGCCCACCCGTGCCCTGGCAGGCTCCCATTGGGGAACCTGGCTTCATCAGGGGAGGGGGCAGGGCAGCTGGGAGCCGCGGCCCCCTGGCGCCAGCGTGGGCGCACACCGGTCACCCGCTTCCGCTGACGGGACCCACTCCTCTAACCACTGGGCAGTGCTGCCTCTCTCACTTTTCAAGCTTCTCCTTGGCCTGAAGTGCCGAAATTACACCATCTACGACTTCCACAGAGAAGATGGGGAAGGAAAGAGGACGTGAGAATCAGAGCTGCCGACAGTGATTTCTGCTTCGCTGGCAGCCGCGGGACCCGCCCCAGCCCTCCTCAACCCAAACACCAAGAGCCCCTCCCGCCTCTTCCTGTGCGCTGGAGCACAGGGGTCACCCCACCCAGCAGGTGGGGCCCCCGCAGTTCGGCAAAACAAAAATCGAGGCTCCTCCTTTCAGGAGTCACTGGGGGGGGGTGCTGCCCTCCCCCCACCCCAGCCCCTCGTTAATATTCAACAGCCGAGACAAAGCTGGACAAAAGCTCGCGGCTCACCCAGCCTGGAGTCCGCCCTCCCGGGTCCGGGCCTGCACGCATGCAGGAGGCCAAGACAGGGCGTTTGGAAACCAAGTAACGGAAATGGCGGCTGTGGCTGAGTCATCAGCTCCGTCAGTGCAGCCGTGGAAGGGCAGGGGTAGTGCGGGTTGCGCCTGTCCTGGCCGAGACAGCCCGCCTGCCTGCCGGGCCCCAGCCCCCGGGGGACAGAGAGGCCTCGGGCCTCGCTCCCCAGGCCGGTGCCGGGGCCCCAGCTTCCCCTCGTGCCGGCAGCCTCCCCACAAGCTGCAGAGCTCCACAGCAAGCAGTCCTCCCGGGGGACCAGCCTCAGCCAGGCCACCTGCCACCACGCCCCTGTGCCCACCTGAGCCAGAGCAAACCCTGGCCGACGGCAGCCCGGGCCTGGAAGCCCCCGTGAGGAGGCCACGCGCTGTGGCGCCCGGAGGCTGGGGGCGGTGGGGGGAGGTGGCAGACGGGCCGGCACGTGCTCCCGGAGCTCCCAGCTCTCCTGGAGCGCCCCCCGCCCCCCGCACCTGCTGCCCTCCGGAGAAGAGCCAGGGCCCAGCTGCCCCAGGGCAGGGGCGGGGGTCCCCTCACTCTGGGCCCAACACTTTCGGTGCCAAGACTGAAAGGAAAGGGGCGCAGCCTTCGCGTGGTGAGAGGCGCCCTTTCGCAAAAGCCCGCCCTTCGGGCGCTCTGCCTAGAGGACCTCCGCCGGAACCAGGGGGCGGGGACTCGCGGAGGGGGCGGGGACTTGCGGGGGGCGGGGACTCACGGAAGGGGCGGGGACTCGAGGAAGCGAAGCGCGCGAAGGCCCTCGAACCGAGCCTCCAGCCGCCTGCCCCGTGCCCCCCGCCCCAGCGGGTGGCCGCCGCCTCCAGCAGACCGGGCCGGGCGCGGCGTCTCCGCCGAGGAAGATGCGTCTCCGGGCCCCGACATCCTGCAGCCGGAGTTCTGGCAGGAGACGGACGACCAAACGCGGACACCATGCGGCCGACGCAGTGCCAGCAGGCCACCAGCACGTGACGGGGCCAACACCCCCACACCCGGAACCCCCACAGCCCAGCTCGAAGACAGCGAAGGAGACACACGCGTGGCCAGTGCGCACGGCACGACACGCGCAATGGAAGCACTGCGCAGAGCACGGCGGGGCCCCGCCTCACGCCCGCCCGCCCGCTGGGGCAGCTCCTGCAGGGGGGCTGCCCTGGTCCGGACCTCAGCTGCTCTGCCGGTCAGCCTGCTGTGCCAGGGCCGCGGGTTCGAGCCCTGGTCACAGCAACGCCCGAGTCGACTAGCGATTGGAGCAACGACGCGAGTTTCTCCCCCACCGTCCTGTGTTCAGAACCAGCACAACTTTTTTTAACGGGCAGCACATTTTCTTCTGCTGTCCAGTTACACCCGTCCCCATTTCTCCGTCCTGCCCTACCCACCGCCACCTCCCACCTTCAGTCCTCTCCACCGCTGTCCTTGTCCCTGAGTCCTTCACACGTGTTCCTTGACGTGCCCCTTCCCCTTCTTCCTGGTTTATCCCCCTCTCCCCTCCCCTCTGGTCACGGTCAGTTTGTTCTTTATTTCCATGTCTCTGGTTCTATTTTTCTCGCTTGTTTTGCTGACTAGGTCCCACTTATAGGTGAGATGATACAGCATCTGCGTTTCACCACCTGACGGGTTTCACGCAGCATAACGCTCTCCAGGTCCACCCATGCTGCTGCGCAGGCGGGAGTTCGTTCTTCCTGCCACGCGGTGTGCCCCTGGGTGGACCCACCATGGTTTTCGGACCCGCCCGTTTGCCCGTGGGCACTGAGGCTGCTTCCAGCACTCGGCCACTGCGAACAGCGCTGCAGACACTGGGGTGGGCAGATCCTTCTGAATCGGTGACTCAGGGGTGAGGGAGACTGTTTCTTTAAAAAGAAGGTACCAGCCAGACATGGAGAAATCAGAACCCCGAGCAGGGCTGGGGAAGCAGCAAACTGGCGCAGACGCGACAAGAGCGGTGCGGCAGCCCCTCGAGGCATTGCAGAGAGAGCCCCCTGCACCCGCAACTCCACTCCCAGGGCCCCCACGTCCACAGCAGCGCTGCTCACGACAGCCTGACGTGGGGGCGATGCCCAGGGGGATGAGTGGACACACGGAATGTCTCCAAAACATGCCCCCCCACACATACACACACACACACAGACATAGTCAGCCTTCAAAGGAAGGAAGCTGTGACACGTGCTACAACGTGGACGGACCCGAGGACATCACATTGCGTGGCACACGCCAGACACAGAAGCACAGAGACCACGGGACTCCATTCCACTCTCAGGACACCCCTGGAGGACTCAGACCCACAGACGCAGAGAGCACACCGTGGTGCAGGGGCTGGGGTGGGGGCGGGGTGGGGAACGTTTCATGGGGACAGAGGTGTCATTCGGGAGGATGGAAAGTTCCAGAGACGGGGGTGTGACGGCTGCACGGCAGTGGGCGTGTGCTTTCTGGACAACAGCCTGAGGTCACGAGGAGGCAAGGAAGTCAGTGGGCTCTGGGTCCCCCTGCGTGCAGACCGGACTAGCGTTTGGAGAAGACGTTGGCAAGGCGGAAAACCGAGCCGGTTCGGAAGGGCCCACGCCTCTCGGGGAGCGGAGTCCACGGAGGAACCGACCAGAAGTGTGCACTCGCTGCGACGCACAGCAGGCGCCCTTCCCAACCGCACACTCGTCCCTCACGGCACTGTCACCCGGCGCCACCACCCCACCCCACCTCGTTCTCAAAAGCAGCCAGAGCTTCCAGCGCAAAAGCAGTCACCCGCAGGGTCTAAGGTGCTGCACAAACACCCACGTCCGCACGCCGCGTGCATGAATCCGTAAGACAAGAGGGTCACAGGCCGATCAGCACCCCCCCACGAGAAAGCCCCGCACCACTAACATCACAGATGTGGGGGCCGACACCCGCCCTGCCATGCCACCACGGGTCGCAGGTTCCACCTCCCTGAAGGGGGTCGGCCAGCTGGTGCCACCACTTCCAAACCAGTTCAGCGTGACCCGCCCTCTCCCTCCGGTGCTCCGGACACAGGCGCACACATGTGCCCATACCGGAACGGGGCTGGGCCTCGGCATGAGGCCGGCACCCGGGAAGCCACGGAGGCCCGGGAAGAGCCGGGCAGACGGGCTCCCGACGCGTGCTGGCGGACAGGACCGGACCAAAGGGGCGCCGCCAGGAGGGGCCCCGAGGGACCCAGCACGAGAACAGGCACAGTGTGTGGCGGTCCACACGGCCACACGCCGCTGCCGCACTGGGAGTCTGGGAAGCGCCGCTTGTAATGACAAAAAAAGCAAACGCCCTGGATGCTAAATAAATTCCAGGCCCTCGGTGCCACGGAAGGCTCGACAACGCTGTGTGCTGCATACGTGCACACCCAGGCATGCACACGCAAACACACATGTGCACACCCAGGTGGGCAGGCACCCACCGAAGGCCCCAGGCCCTGCACTGCAGCTGCGGGAGGGCGGTTCCTGCAGTGGCGGTGTCTGAACGCGGGTCTGGGGTGCTGAGGGCCCGTGCTGGTTTTGCTGGGCAAGCTGGCAGCACCGCGGCTGTGGTATCCCACAATCCCTGCATTCGGGAGATGCCGAAACAGACACGAAGCGGTGATGGCCGGGATCTGCTTTGGAAAATCACAGCCCCCTCCCCGAGCGGGAGGGCAGCATCAGCCGAGAGGAAGCAAGTGGGTGCCGCAACCTCAGGCCGGGCGCGGGGCGGTCACGGGGCGCCGCCGGGGGCAGGCTCGGCGAGCCCCTCCCAACACGACGTGGCACGTCCGCAGGCTGCCAAGATGGCACTGGCCCAGCCGGGGCAGGTGCAGGGGCCGCAGGCCACCGGTGCTGCTGCTCAGGGACGGCACCAGTCAGCGGTTCCCTCGGAGGCCCATCGCCGGCCACCGCTGCCGAGCGGGGCCACGTGCTCCCCACCCCCCCAGGCCTGCTGGTTGGCTGTCGTCCTCAGCCTCCAGGACTCACAGAGGGACCAGCGGGGAGGCCCTGTCACACAGACCCCGCGCTTCAAGGGTGGACATTCAAGAGGGAACACAGGTCAGCTGCCGGCACGGGCGGCACCCAGCTCAGGCAGGCGGCCACCCTGGGGCGCTGAGGCCCACAGAGGCCCCCGAGCAGCAACAAACGCTCCCTCCCCCCACCCCCCAGTCCGACGGGAAGAGCCCTGCATGCCCACCCGCCCCGGAGCCCACATGCTGTGGCCACGGGAGGCAGCCGGGGTGGCTTCCTCCACATGGCCAAGAATGAACGCAGAGGTTCGAAAGTGCTGGTGCCTACAGCAGGGACCCAGTGTCCCAGGCCGCAGGACCAGGGCCCCTCAGCGTGCAGCACCCCCGGGCTGGGATCCGCGGCCACCGCTCCCCTATGGTCCCACAGGTCAGGACACCCCCCCACCCCCAGTGCAGGCCGGTCCTGGCAGACCTGCCAGCCTGGCCACTGCCATGGGCTGCCGCCCCCAGGTGGGAGAGCCCCCACCCCCCAAGCCCAGGGCCGCTCCAGCCCCACGCTGGGAAAGGGAAGAGCCTGCCTCGCTGCCCCCCGGAGGCAGCCCTCGGCTGGCCTCGTTTTCACGGTTTAAAGACCTTTACAAATCGAGACGAGATCGACCAGGGTCAGGCAAGCTGGGCGACACTCACTGCATACAAGGATGTTAAAAAAAAAAAATCACAGTTTTGATAGTTCTGCAAAAAAAAACCTTAGCAAATTTACAACAAAACTGTCAAGTAATTAAGGCAAGGCACTTCACACATGAACTTAAACTGCTAATTAAAATCCCCTCGCTTAATTGACTACATTTGCATATCACTTAACTTGGGAGTGTAACGTTTTCAATGGTTTGGGCAAATCGGGTGTGACCTTGGGGAACCCAGCGGCAGCAGGGAGGGCCAGGCCAGGCTGGGGCATAGGAAGCTTGACCTCAGGTGGGGGGGTCCCCACCCCAGCTGGCATGGCCGCTCACCCCAGCCAGAGGCCCCGCCGCGGCCCAGCGGGATGACGGCCGCCTCGACCTCCCCGGCCGGCTCCAGGACCACAGGTGAGGCAGGTGCACGGCCCTCCTGGGAGCCGGCCCCCCGCTTCCCCAGCAGCGTGGCCGACCACCCCATCTGTCCCGGCTCCTCCGCTCGCCGTCTGCGAACGCGCACTGGCCACCCCACAGCGGGACCTGGGGCCCCGCGCGCAGCACCCAGCCCTGCACCGGACGCGCCCAGGGCACGGCCACGTCTTCCTCTGGCACGGAGGGCAGCGGCGAGTGGCCACGACGTCGGAAGGCTGGGCACGTGGGAGCGCGGCCTCAAGGACTCAGACAGCACAGCACCCCTGTGCGGCCACGAGGATGGCAGGGAGCCTCAAACAGGACCACCGGCCCCACCATGAGCGGGAGGGCCTGGCATGCCACCGCGCAGTCCTGCCCCCAGCAAAGGCGGCTCCGCGTGGGGACAGGGGCGGGGTCTGGAAAGCAAGCACCCCAGGACCCACGGGGCGCGGGGATGCAGCCCGGCACCAGCCCCACCTCTGTTGCTTCCGGAGGCTGCCTCGCCCGCCTGCTGGCCACAGCCACGGAGCAGTGCCATGGGCTGAGATCACACACGGAAGGCCAAGGGGACAGACAGCACACGGACCGGGCCGTGCAGGAGCAGCTGGCTCCCGCGGAGCGGAGGCGCTGGCCCTCCACCAGAGATTCCCGCAGGTCACCCGGATGCCTCGGCCTTGCTGGGCGCCAAAACCAGCTGCCTGTCACAGCCAGGGTGGCCGGGCTCACCCGCAGGGATGGCAGGGCCTCCGGCACCGGGCTTGTCTCCCGACAGTCCCCAGCACATGGCTCTCTCCGAGTGCACTGGGCCGCGTGCCTGGGACGGGCCCGGGGGACCCCTGCCTGGCTGGGCAGAGGGGGGTGCAGAAGACTGTGGCTCCAGGCCACGCCCTTTCAGCAAGCCACACCCCGCTGGGTCCTGGGACAACCAGCCGGCCAAAAGCTCCTGCGACAGAGGGAGGCGGTGCGGGCCTGCGGGTCCATCCAACCCCTGGGGGAGCCCCCAGTGGGCCCCCCGCCATGCTCCTGGCTCGGTCAGCCTGCTCCTCCACGACACCTACACGTGGGGTTCGGGCCCAGGGGTCGGGGTGCACAGCTGTGCTGCCCTCAGCAATGGTCACCCCCTCGCAGGAGGGCCTGGGGGTTGAGTCGGACCCGAAGGCCTGCGCCAGAGCTCCGCAGGCGCCCCGGGCCAGCTGACGGCCTGGGACCCGACAGCCCTCAGGACAGAAGGAAGCCGGACCAAGGTGCTGGCCACATGGCCTTCCCCGCCTGCAGCCCCAGGGCTGACCTCCGGCCACTGCTGCCGCCACCACCCCATGTCTCCGCCCCAAGCAGGAAGCCCGTCCTCCGCAGAAAACGTCTCTGTCAAAGCAGCAACTCAACACCCTGGTGGGAGCCAAGCCGAGGCGGCTGCGGAGCCTGGTGCCCCCCGGGGGCACCTCTCCCAGCCACGGGGCCTGACGGCGAAGGCTGCCGCGCCTCCGCGAGTCCCTGGTGTTCACCCGGCCGGGGCCAGGGACCCAGCTGTGAGCAGGCCCCCACCGCCCGGCCCTGGTGAGGCCCCAGCACAGCCACAAACACACCGCCGCGGGGAGCCCAGACCGCTGCGGGCTGCGCGCCTGGAGTCAGGCCGGGACTTCCTGAATTCTTATCGATGGCTGCAGAATCAAGAAGTCGCCGCTTTCTTTGAATTCGCACGTGACACGAGGAAAATCAGAGAGGGCACCAGCGTGGAACCCCAAGGCGGAGCCTGAGCTCCCTCCCGGGCTCAGGCCAAGACACACCCCCCCGACCCACAGGCCCCCCGCACAGCAAACGGGAGCCCCCCACGGGCTCCCCCACCCAGCAGGTGCCCCCCCCCCCCGTTCTGGCCCTTCTTCCCCACATCACCCTGGTCCCCGCCACGTCCTCTGAAATTCACGCCCGGGCCGGGGTTCTTCACTTTAGTCGATGAGCAGACACGAGTGGCGGTGACTCCCAGGCTGCGGGACCCCTGGGACCCCAGCGAGGCCCCACCCTGCCAGGGTCTCCGGCACAGCAGCGTGGGAAAACAGCAAGCTGGGCGTAGGCCCGGGCCACAGGCCCGCCTGGCCGCTCCGAGCGTGGGGCCCTCAGGACCCCCATCCTGCGCCCGGGGAGAGACAGCATCAGGGCTGCCCCCCCCCATCACGTACCCTGGGGCCGCACCAGGTGCTTCCTGAGTGGACTGAGTCACCTGAACACGCCCCACCTGGCCCACCTGGGGGCCTGCGGGCGGGGGGCCGGGGGGCCTGGGCCCCTGCACTCCCACGGCCCTCGCAGCTCCGGGCCAAGGCTGACAACTGAAACCCCGGCAGACCAGACCCGGCGGCGGGCCCCTGCTCCCCGCTCCCTCCCAGAGCAATGACTTCCTGTTCCTTCCGCGGCCCCGGCCCGCCCCCCACGTCCGAGCGGTTCGTAAACACAAGGCGCGCCCGGAGCCACCATGTCACCGCCCTCACGGCCGTGGCCTCGGGTGAGCGGAGCCTTCTCCTCCCCGGCGCTCACAGGCCTTACGGAAATAATCCAGCCTCTGTATTTTGACTCAAAACAAAGAAACTTTTAAAAAACATTTCAGTTGAAACTTGCATAATTCCTTCGGTGGAGAAACCCTCCCTAACTTTCGCAATCCTTAGAAAGAGACGCATTATCACTGCTTGTGTAACAGTCTCCGGGCCGCAGAGAGCCCGCCGCGGCCGCCAGCCACGGCACCTCCCGCCAGACAGCCAGGGTGCAGGCCCGGAAGTGCCTGGCGGCCAGGGCTGTGGGTGGGGCGGGGGTCACCCTGGCCAGACGGCCTCCCCTCCTGCCTCCTGCCCCGCTGACACCCGGCTCAGACAGCCCGCTGCCGGCGGCTGGGAAACCCGGGCGCCACAAGGCAACGACCTTGCCCTGGAAGCCCTGCGCTGACCAAGGGGCCCTGAGGGCAGCAAGGGCAGGAGAGGGGGCCCCTCGATGACTCTGCTGCCCCCAAGCAAGACCCCCACACCAGGGAAACCCTGGAGGAGCAGCAGTCCAAGGAAGGTTCTGGAACGGCCAGGCGGGCCACTCGCGGAAAACCTCCCAGACATGGTTCGCCTCACCACAGACGGACCGGGGCCCAGCAGCCCCGCACCCACCGCTGCTCACACAGCCAACTCCAGGGCGCAAGCCAGAGGCCTCACTACAGCTACCGCCCCCCCCCAACCTCCGCTCTGGGCCTTCGCCCCGATGGCCAGACCAGCTGACTCGCAGGCAGCATCCCTCCCTCCGCACGGGCAGCAGGGGGACCTCGCCTCCAAGCAGGACCCGAGGTGGTACCCACCTTCTCGGCCACGCGTCTGGAACCAGGAAATCGCCATGCACCCCCCCCCACACACACACACACAGAACAAACCATGTGGACAGAGGACGCTGCGGCTGCGTCCCGCAGGGTCCCGGCTCCGAGGGCTGCCCCCCCCCCGCCCCCGCCTCAGCACCTGGAAGCTGCCATCCCGCCCCCCCCTCCCCGGACGCTGACGCCTGCCCAGGGCCCCGTGGAGGGAGAACACGGCGCTCTGAGCAGCACAGACGGTTGGGGGGGCGCAGGGAGAAGGCGTCTGTGCTGAGACTCCCCAGCTGCGGGCACCCACGCTGCGCGCCGAGGCCCCCACTCGGCCTCAGCCACGGGACAGGGGCGGGTCTGCAGAAAAGAGCCCGAGAACTCGGGTGTCAGAGGCCAGAGGCTCGGCTCTGCCGTCCGAGACCCAGGCCACAGAGCCACGGGCAGTGCCCCCGGGAGCCTGGCTCTGGGACACGCAGCCTGGCCCGGGCCCGGGGAGCACAGAGCCGCCTGTGGACCCCCCAAGGGGAGGCCCCCAGTCACCCAGCAGCCCCGCCCAGGCGGGCAGGCCACCGCCTCCTCCGAGACCGACAGGGGCCCGTGCTGCTGGGAAGGCAGCCGGCTGAGTCCAAACGCCCTCAGACAAGCCCAAGGGGGATGGAGCGGGAGGGGGCCGAGACCCTCCTCTCCTCACCACCCACGTGCTGCCGCCACAGAAACGACCCGTCCGCACCCTTGCCCTGAGGCCAGCACCTAAACACCGGAGAGAAGTAAGACAGCAACAGCCATGTGAGGAAACTGGGGCATGGCACAGCTGCCGGGGGCGCCGGGGAGCGACTCCAGACACCCGAGAGCACTCGCCCGGGGACCCTGTGGCACCAGCGACGTCCCCAAGGGAGGCCACCAGCCTGCACGACCACGCTGCCTTCACGGGACCCCAAGGCGCAGAGCCAGCACCTGCCCCGCGCTCGGTCCCACGCAGGGGCAGCCACCGGGACCACCGGCCCACCGCGGCTGGGCCGCAGGGAGGCAGAGAGAGCAGAGGCCGGGGGAGGCCGGACACCACGCAGTCACCAGCCCCTCCCTCCGGCGGTGGCCCAGGAGCACCCACTGCGTGACCTTTCAGCAGGAGCCTGGGGCACCTCGGCCAGCAACACCTGGGATGCACCCGCTCACTCCCACCGCGCCAGAGCCCTCGGCCCCAGGGGAGCCGATGCCCCACGCGGAGCTGTTCCGGCACCGCCGCCGCCTTCTGTCCTCGCCCTCGGCGCATCGGAAATACCAGACGAGCGCCGGAGGAAGCGAGGAAACCGAGCGCACCGTCCAGGGGCACGCAGGAGGGGCGTGCCGAGACAAGCAGGACGCCGGGAGGGGTCTTCCCAGCAGCCCCTTCCAGAACCAGCGGGTCCGGGCGGCTGGGAGGCCCCCCTACCCCGGGGCTCAGACCCTCCCCCTCAGGCGGTGCCTCTGGCACGGAGACACAGCAGCACACACGGGGCTACGCCGGGAAGACTGGACGGGGACCGCACACCCCAAACTGGCCGCTGTGCGGTCACAGCCCGGGCAGCAGGACAAGGGGGCGGGGTTGGCAGGGAGACCCTGAGGCAGCGGGGCCCTGGGGCGGGGTGAGCAGCCAGCTGGATGGCAGTGGGGCTGGAAGGGGGAGCGCCAGACCCCAGGCCCAGGCCACCACTGCGAGGGCAGGCTGAGCTGCCCCTTGGGCCTACAGATCCCCAACCACGTGAAAAGCTTCTGTTAAATCAGCCCATGAGGTTTCTGAGCAGCCCTGGGCGGCCACTGGAGAAGGGGTGGCGAGGGCCCTCTGGTGAGGCCACCGGAGAGTCTGCTCCGGCCCCTTCCCTGGGGCTGTGGCTCCGGGGGCCAGCCTGCCCAACCCCCAGGCAGTGCCGGGCCTTCTCTGAGCTGAAGGACCCCTGGCCCGGAACCGAAGGGTCTGCCGTCAGGGAGCCCGGGCCTGCGTCTGCAGCCGCGACAGAAAGCCAAACCCAGGAAGTCAGGACACCACAGACACGCATGGCCCAGATCGGGACGCAGATGGGGACACACCCCGTCCGGGAAGACCCTTTGGTGTCCATGGGGAAGGTCCGTGGCTGCCACAGCCTTGCCCACCCGCTCCGTTCTGCCACAACCCACCAGCCCTACACACGGCCTCCCTCGTGCCGTGCCAGCCGCACAGGACTCAGCCATCCCAAACGGAGGGGCCCCGATTCACAGGGAGGGCCCACCGTGCCACCCAGCGCCACCTCCCCATCTGAGACGGAGGGCCCCGCCGCGAGCCTCTCCGCCAGCACCCCGACCGCACGCCGTCCACTCGGACCCACCCGCGCAGCGGCCTCCCGGTGTCTGCAGATGCTGCCACCTGGGCGCTGGCCTCGCCGAGGGCAGAAAAGCCACCCGAGGCATGCACACCCACGGGGCCCCCTCCCCGAGCACAGACGGCAAGGCCTTGCTTGCCCCAGCCCCTCCTCCACCCAGAGACTGACTCTCTGCTGGAGGGGCGCCCGGAGAAAACCGGGCGGGAGCCTCTATTCACAGACTCAGAAAAAGAAGTTTGATGCAACGGCTGAATTAACGAGGCCTCCCCGGAATAGCTGGGCCCGAGCAGCACGCACGCTGCCTGTGCGGCGGTGCAACGAGCCTGGGCATCCAGAGGGAGGCTGCAAACACCTGGGGGGGGAGGGGGCGGAGGCCGGAGAGCTCAGTGAGGACCTCAGAGGCTGCTGTCCGTGTCTGGTGGCCTGGGAACCGCCTGGGTCACAGACACCCCCAGCCGGCAGGCAGCAGGCCGGGCCCTCCCCACCCTCGGCGCCCTCCAGCCTTTCCGGTAGAGGGAGAGGGAAATGGGCGAGCCCAAAACAAGCCGCAAGCCTAGGCCACCCCCACGCGGAGCCCCGAGTGCCCGCTGATGCGGCCCCGAGCCCGGTGCCCAGTGGCCCTCACCCACATGAGGGACTCCAGACTCACTCCCTGGAAGGACCAGAGGGGCGCACGGAGAAGGAGTCCCCAAGTCTCGGCCCCCTGCCACCGGCACCTGGACACCCAGCTCCGTTTTTAGTACGTCTCCCAAGACTTCAAGGCACAAAAGGCCCCACCTGGCCAAATCCTCTCCCCCAGAGAGCACAGGCAGGCACCTCTCCGCGAGCCTGGGAGCTGCAGGGCGATGGCAGTGCCCTTCCCGCCCCCCCCCCGCCCCCCCGGTCCGGACACTCCTGCGGGTACCCCAGGGGAGGCCTGGGGCTCAGCCTCCAGCCTGAGCCCAGCCCGGACCTAACTTCCCGGGCTCCGCCAGGAGCATCGGAGAAATGAGGCCTGCCCTTCCCGGCCTATCTGAGCAGTCGCTGAGCCTCAGGAGGGCTCCTCCACCCGCCAGGCGGGGCCCCGGCCCCCACACCAGGCAAGCCAGCTGGTCCCAAGGGTTGGGCAGGAGGAGGCCCTTCCTCCCCAGCTACAGGGCCGCGCACAGAGACTCTGACCAACCCTCTTTCTTTAAAACAAAGCAAAACCCTGAAATGTGGGAGTAGACAGAAGTGCAGGTCTCGGCCTGCAGAGGCAGAGGCCCTGGCTAAAGAGGGTCCCCACCCTCTCCCCAGCCCTGCCCCTCCCCCCTGCCCGGAGGCCGCGGGGACACTCACCCGGGGCACCCGCCGCTTGTACTTGTTGCCATAGTCGAACTTCTCCTTCACGTCGTCCAGGCAGCGACCCAGGCGCGCCTGCTCCTCCTTGCCCGTGTAGTCCTGGCTCAGCAAGATGTAGGCCCGCCAGTTGGCCGAGTCGAAGCCCCAGTGGCAGGTCCGGTTCTCAAGGGCCTTGTGCGAGTGCACCACGAACTTGTGTGGCGGGTACATGAGGCGGCAATCGAGGCACTGGATGCAGGCGGCGCTCGGGCTGCTGTAGAGCTCCGGCACCAGCAGCCCCTTGCACTTGCCGAAGCACTCGTGGTACACGCGCACGCTGCGCTCGCTGAGCTCCAGGCCCAGCGCCAGGCTGGCGGCCAGCTCCTTCTTGCAGGGCGGCGGGTAGGCGCCCCCGTACAGCAGCGCGTTGCACAGGCGCTCCGCGTCCGTCTTGGTGATGAGCCCGCACGAGGGCGCCGAGAAGGGCAGGATGCCCATGACTTTGAGGATCTCCAGCTGGTCGGCCGTGCAGCGCGAGCAGTAGATGTGGAGCTCGTCGCACACCGAGTTGATCTGCTGCAGCGAAAAGTCGCGCAGCACCGAGTTGAGGATCTGCGGGAGGCACAAGCGCTTCTCGCCGCCCACCACGAAGCACGAGATGGTCTCGCCCTCCAGGACGGTCTCGCAGCGCTCAGTGGAGCGATCGGACGGCATGAAGAAGGGCCCGGGCAGCACGGGCGGCGGCGGCTGGATGGCGGGCAGGTGCAGCACGGGCGGCGGCTCGGCGGCCGCGGGCACCGGCGCGGGCACCGTGGCCGCGCCCGCCTCCTTGACGCTCTCCTTCTTGTAGGCCTCCTGCGCCCAGCGCGCCGAGAAGGCTGCCGGGCCGCCCAGCGAGCTCATGGAGCTCAGATGGAACTGCTCCAACGTCTTCTGTAGCCCCGGGTGCGGCTGGAAGCCGCCGCGACCGCCGGCCGCCACCTCCATGGTGCGCTCCGACTCCCCGGGCCGCTCCCGCTCTCGCGCGCCGGGACCCCCGCGGCCCCCGCCGCCGCCTCGCGCGCCCCGGCGGCGGCCCCGGCCCCGGCCCCGACCTCCCCCCGCCACCGGCTCCCGGCAGATCACGGCCGCCGCCTCGGCCTCGCCCGGGGGCGCGAAGGGGAAGGCGGGCGGGGCGAAGGGGTCCCGCCGCTGGAGCCCGCCGCCGCCCGGGCCCGGCGCCACATCCACGCGCCCCACGCCGCGCCCGCCGCCGCCCGGGCCCCCCGCGCGTCCCACGCGCGCCCCCCGGGCCCTAGGCGCGGGGCATGCCCCGGCGCGCGCCGCCAACGCCAACGCCAACGCTCGCGGGCCCGGGGCTCGCGGGGGGCGCGCGGGCAGGTGCCGGCGCCGCGAGGCGCGAATCGCCGCGGTGGCCGAGGCCAAAGGGCCCGGGAGGAGCGGGGGCGCGGGCGCGGGGCCCGC
The DNA here is from genome assembly GCA_004027475.1 of Anoura caudifer. Taxonomy (NCBI): domain Eukaryota; kingdom Metazoa; phylum Chordata; class Mammalia; order Chiroptera; family Phyllostomidae; genus Anoura; species Anoura caudifer. The sequence goes on along the minus strand of PVKU01003479.1, from coordinate 60,701 downwards.
CGGGCCGTCCTCGCGCGGCGCGCCGCCGCCGCCCCGCTCCTCCCACCGCGCGGCGCCCGCCCGGCTCGTCCCGGCGGCGCTGGCCGGCCGCGTCGCGTCCGCCACCGGCCGCCCCGGCCCGGCCCAGCCCGCGCCCACCCCGCCGCCCGCGCCGGCTCCTCGGCCCGCCCGCCCGCCCCCCGCACGCGCGGCTTCCGGGGCGGCCGAGCGCCTGTGAGGCGGCCCTCAGAGCGCGGCGGCGGCGGCGGCGGCGGCGCGGGGCTCGGCGTACATCCTCCCGGCGGCTCGCTCCAGCTCGGACTGAGTGCCCGGCGCTGAGCTCACGCCGCCGCCCCGCCCCGCGCCCCGCCCCGCCCCGCGCCGCCGCCCCGCCCCGCGCGCCGTCTGGGCCGAGCGTCCGCCTCAGCCGAGCGCTGGCCAGGAATGCGACCGCCCCGCGGCCGGCTCTTCCAGGAACACGCTCCCTCCCCGCCGCGCTCGGGCCGCTCGGCCGCACTCGGCTGCGCTCGGGACTGTCCGCCTGGGCCTCGGCCGCGTCCGCCCGGGACTCGGCTCCGCTCGGACCCAGCCGCTCGGAACTCGGCTCAGCTCGGGTCCCGCTCGGCTCCGCTCGGCTCCGCTCGGCTGCACCCGGGTCAGAGTCGGCGCCGCTCGGCTCCTCTCGATCCCGCCCACCCGGGACTCGACCCTTCTCGGCTTCTCTTGGACCCGCCCGCCGGAAGGCCGCTCGGCGGGGGCGGTGGCGGCGGCGGCGGCGGCGGCGGCGCCGGGGGCCCCCCTTTCCGGCTGGGGCCGCTTCCTGGACGGCTGGGAGGGCTCCCGTCCCACCGCCGCCGCCACCGTTTCCCAGAAACCCACACGCGGCCCCGCCACAACCGCAAACCAGCTAAGAAGCGGGCGGGACCGTACCACGCGGCCCCAGCGCACGCCCCGCGAACCCCTCCAGGACGGGGACGCCACACACCGCGGGGTTCCCCACGCACGGTGGCGATGTCGCAGCACGACCTAGGTCCCCGCGACGACGGGGACGCCACGAAACACGACCCGGGTCCCATACACCACAGGGACTCCATGCAGTATGACCCAAGGCCCCACATAGGACAAGGACTCCACGAAGACAACGAGGGTCGCTAACGCGTTAGAGTAGAAACACCGCGGAGACCCCCCACAAGGAGGCAGACACCCTGGCGCAAGGCCGCACGGCCCCTCCCCCCGGGGTGATGGGCAAGCAGTACCCACGGTGTCCGGACCCTGCACCCGCGTCCCCACCACACACCCCACAGAGCTTCACACCTCCCCCCAGCCCCACCCCGCTGTCCCAGGCCCGACTGCCGACTGCAGGGTTAGCGCTGCGTCCAGGGTGCTGTGCCCTGTGCCTGGACGGGTTGCTGCAAGGGCCGGGCCTAGGCTGCGTCCGTGGAGCCTGACCCCTGCGTGCCTCGGGCGGAGCGGACCTGCGGGACCCTTATCCTTCAGCTTCCCAGGCCGGAGAGCTACGTGCACCTTTGCAGGCCACCAGGATGTGGCCGGAGTGAGACCCCAGTGCCTGTCCTTCCTGGCACTGGCTGTGTCGTGGGGAAGACACAGAAGTTGCCTGCGGGGAGACAAGAGACCCGAACTGGGTGGCCCCCAGAGGAGGCGGAGTCCAGCACAGGCCTGGGGGTGGGACTTGAAATCAGGGGAACAGTCCTGGCTGTTTTGATCCTGAGTGAGGACAGTAGGACAGGCCAGCAGAGCGAGGCAGCAGCACTTTCCTCTCCGCAGGTCAAGGGCAGCCTCCCTCACCAGCCTGGCCACTGGGGGACATGGGAACACCTGTGGTGCTGGGCAGAGGTGATGGTACCACATGCACTTCAGCCTGGATGACCTTCAACTTGCCACTTACGGCTCCTGCCTCCCTAGTAGAAGCTGGAAGTGACCCCAAACCAATGCCCCTGGGCCGGCGCCTGCCGCACCTCCGAAGGGACTGGGCACCTCCGAACGCCTGGAGGTTCGGGCAGGGGGTGACCACACACCCTCAGAGCTGAGACGCAGGCGACCCCACTGGGGTGGGGTCGGCGCTCTGTGTTTGAAAGCCTGACCGCTGCCCACCACAGATGGACGTGAGCCCCCCCCCACACTCTCACCTGTGCCCTGGGGACCATCTGAGCTTGTCATCACTCCCGGGCCCCCAACACGTGGCAGCCCCCACACAGGGCGTCTCCGCGCTCCAACGTGGGAAGACGAGGAAAGGGGCATTTAAAAACCAAAGAAGAGGGACTTACTTGTGTTCAGAAATCATTTTCTTGGCTCACACTTAGACGAAAAATGTTTGTATTTCTCCTGAGAGCGTCAGCTCTTTCCACGTGGATTTGAACCGCGGTACAACCCAGAGCATCGGGGGCCTGTCATTGAAAGACAGTGGCTGGTGGGCGAGTGAGCGGAGGACCAGCCAGCCAGGGCTTCTGGCCACGGGAGGAATCCCTCCTGCTCCTTCGGCCACCAGGCACGCACCCCCCCCCCCCAGGAGGGCATGCCGGCTACGCCACTCCCCTCCCCTCTGCACCTTCTGGCTTTGCGGAGCTCTGAGAAGGGGTCCCAGGAAGAGCCCGGCCAAGGGCCGAATGTCCACACAGCCGCAGAATCCAGAATGAAGCCAACGAGGCTTCCAGAGGGTTGCGGTGGGGGACAGGGGAGGGCGGAGGGGCCTTGAGGAGCAGAACGCACCTTGGTGGAAGTTGCAGCCTCCTCCCGTAAGATGCTGGAGTTTCTGGGAGCAGCCAAGCCCTCGCCGCCTGCCCCCAACCAGGTGTCCATACTGAGCCGGCCAGGCCCTGCCTGCTTCCGAGCCTGAGCCTTGTGAGGGTGCTGCTCCCCGCCCCCCGGCCTTCCTCCCAGCAGCCACTCTGGCCAGTGGCCGGCTTCTCCCACTGTCCCGCAACTACTGGCCAGGCACCACGCCGGCAGGCGGAGGGCCCAGGGTGCAGACGCGGCCTCAGTCAACCTGGGGGCTGAGGCAGGGACCCGGCTCTTGCCCAGCTGATGGCTGTGGGCAGCTGGTCATGCGTGTGCTCGCTCACCCCATGAGCACACGGAGTTTACACCCTGCAGGCAGGAGTCAGGTTCTGGGACCAGTCAGGTTCTCCCTGTGTGGCTTCTGCCTCCTACCGAGACGGGCTTATCACAGAGAAGACTGGTGACTGAAGACAATGAGACCCTGCAGGTCCCGAGGAGGCTCCCAGGGCCCCGGGGGCTGTGGTCCTGGAGCCGGCCACGCGTCAAGACCACAGAAGCGACGGTGCTGGCGATGACAGGGCCCCTTGCCTCAGGAGGAGCTTCAAGGCCCAGCGGGGGAAGCGGGCTGTGGGGCTCAGATCGGCAGGCCCCTCAGAGAGACCCCAACAGACAGCTTGCCCTGGGTGGACAGCTCTGACCTCCCGGCTCCCACCTACTCCTACTACTTGCTCCGTGGGAAGCAGAAGGAGCACCTGGTTGCAGCCAGGTGCAAACCACCGCTGTCAGGAAAGCGCTAAGGTATCATCTTAACCCCTGGCTGTGGTGGCTCAGTGGACTGAGCACCAGTCCACGAACCGAAAGGTCGCTGGCTCGATTCCCAGTCAGGCCACGTGCCTGGGCTGGAGGTCAGGTCCCCCCGGTTGGGGGGCGCGGGAGAGGCAACTGATCTATATATTTCTCTCTCTTCCTTTTTGCCTCCCTTCCCCTCTCTCTGAAAATAAAATCTGCCTTTAAAAAAAGATATCATCTTCAAACTTTAAATTTCAAAAAAAAAAAAATTCTCAAGAAACGTGATCTTGATAAAAATCTAGAGAAGACTTTTGTCTCCGTTTTCGTTCCGCCAAATGTGACTTCGACAGAAAGATGGGGGTGCACAGCTTCCTGGGGAGGCAATCCCAGGGCACACGGCTGGGGACTGGGGGGGGGGCAGGCAGGGTACAGGCTCCCGGAGCCGGATCGTGGGGCGCAGCGGGGGAGGGTGCAGCTGCTGGCTTGGGGAGACCGACTGCAGACGGGACCGAGCAGATGAGGCAGCCCAATGTAGGTAGGGGAGTCGGGTCCCCACGGGCCCAGACGGAAGCTCACATGGGAAGGGGGTGCAGGAGCAGCGCGGTGTGTGGGCTCAGAATTCACGGTGAACGCACCTTCCCGTCGGCCACAGCCAGAAGAGCTACAGGTGAGGGTGTGTTCGCACAGGCCTCTGCGTCGTCAGGGGCCCTGCCCGGCACGAGGCGAAGCCCCAGCCGCAGGGAGCCCCCGAGAGTCCACGCCTTGTTTTCTAAATTCCGTCCTCTGCTAGAAGGCACCGGACCTCTTTAGAGAAATGGCTGCTCCCAGGGCGTGGGCAAAGGAGAGTCCACGGCAGGTCTGGGACCCGTCGCTCTGCCGGGAAGTCCAGGAGGTCTTAAAGCATAACAGGGAGGGGTCAGAAGGACACGGAGCCCCCGCCGGGGGCCCCCACAGGCAATCAGAGACCACTAGGCTGCTCAAGGATTATAACCGGGGCATAAAATAGGAAACCACAAGTCCATGCACAGCTAAATAGTTTTCAAAGATTTTATTTATTTATTTTTGGAGAAAAGAGAAGGGAGAGAAACACGGACCCGAGATCGATTCCCACTCATACACGCCCCCTACTGGGGGCCCGGACCACAACCCAGACACGCGCCCTGACTGGGAATCGAACCGGCGATCCCTCCGTTCGCAGGCCGGTGCCCGATCCACCGAGCCACACCAGCCAGGGATGCTTTTTAAGATAAATGTATCCCTAAGTTGAAAGCTCGATGAGAGATGGACTGCTTGCATGGTTTTAAAGGTGCTCCCTCGAATCGCAGTGGGAAGGGGAGCGAGGCCGGGGAGACACAGGCAGACGCCATCACGGTCCCGTCCTACACGTCACGTCCGCGGCCCTCCCGCCAAAGAGGCTCCGCCCGCATCGGACCGAGATGAAACCTCAGACACCCACACAGAGGGACTTTGTACAGGGCAGGCCCAGGGCGCTGGAAAGGGTCAGGGTCATGCGGTGGGGGGACGGCTGAGGAATGTTCTGGACCAATGGAGACCAAGCAGAGAGGGAGGCTCAGCAGCGCCGCATGCGGGGCCCCCGGCCGGATCTCGTCACTGCCAAGGGCGTTGGCGGGACAGCCGAAAAGCCTGGGATGCGATGGGAGGAGCAGACAGCAGCCACCCCGCCTGGGACGTGGGCAGCGGCCGTGCGGGAGGGCGTCCCTGTCTGGGGGGTGGCAGGACCCTGTGTGGGTGTCACCGGTCCAGTGCTGGGCGAGGGGGGCACTCCCTGCACCATCCGTGTGGGTTTGCAAGGAGCTGGGCACCGTGAGAGCCCACAGGTGTGCCCAAAGGGGCCCTGGGGGGAGGCCTGAGGGGACACAGCAGGACACCTGGAGCATCTGCTGTGACTCCAAGCCCCAGGGCAAGGAGCTGCCCCTTCCTCGTCCCTCACCACGCGGGCTGGGGACACCGGGGTGATCTTTCAATGTCTCGGGAAGAGGCATCGGGAAGACAGCTCTCCGGCGCTGGAGACAGTCGGGCACGTGAGCTGCAGGTGAGCGGGTGCAGGAGGGGCGGCCCGAGAGCAGGGCTGGCCTGGCCTGGCCCCTGCCGCCTGGGGGGTCTATCTAGGTTGCCGGCCCCTTCTGAAACGGGACCGGCACCAGGCTGTCACCGGGACAAGACCAGCTGAGAAGGGCTGTTCCGTCTGTGAAGGGGACAAAGGCGGAGCCCAGAAAGCAGCCAGCCAGACCTGGACCGGAGGACGGAAGGGTGCCGGTGGGGTACGGGGTGTGTCCCGCAAGGTCAAAGGCGTGAGGAGAGAGCCCAGAGAGGGCGGCGGGATGAGCTGCAGGGACCGAGAAGAGCCGGCAGAGGAAGGGCCAAAGCCAGGCAAACAAGTCCAGGAAAAACAAAGGGGGCATCTCAGCAGAGAGCGCCCTAGGAGGCCCGGCGGCAGCGGCGGGCGAACAATATTTACATAGTTGGGGTGGTGTAAACAACCAGAATGACGGAGTGCCTGGCCGGGGAAGATGGATGAAGAGACTAGGGTGGGGGCGAGGGTGCTGGGTGAGAGTCCCAGACGGCTCATCCTGGCCGGGACTGGTCAACGCAGGGACAGGCACGTCGTCGTGGGAAACGCGGAGACAAACCGGAGAGGCGGCAGCTGAGAGAACCGAGGGCCCGCGGCCAGGGCCCCACGCCAGCGTCGGGAGGGGCTCGGGGACGCTGCAGACTCGTCACAAGGGTGCTACCCCCTGGGTTCTGTTTTGGTTGTTGTTGTTGTTTTTTTTTTTTTTAATCTGTGTCTTTCTTTGGTAAGAATTAAACAAACCAGGACTCCACACTAAAAATAAATAACAAAGGAAAACAAACCGACATTCCCCCCCACAAAACAGCGCCGTTTGCGACGCTGCGGAACGCACTCCAATCAAGTCACCGCCGAAGGAACGAACCAAAATGGAACCGCGGAGCCTTTCGGCGGGATGGCAGCGGAAACCCCGCGATCCAGATGCCGCTGCCGCCGCCTCCGCCGCGGTGCTGAGCCCTTCTGCAGCCCGCGGTTCCTGCCTCCGAAAACAGGACGGCGGTCTCTGCTGAGCGCGGGAACTCCAGATACTTTTAATTTCTTCTTTGTGCTGACCGGCATTTTCTGGATTTCCAAAAAAGCTGCTTTCAGTTTTGTTGACCCTCAGCTTTGTTTCTTCTGGGCCATTCTGGCCGGAAGGGGCCCTCCCTCCCTCCCCCGTGGAACCTTCTGCGGGGTCAGCCGTGGGGCTGGCGGACGGGCCGCTCGCCCCAAGTGGCTGAGGGTGCGCGTCTGCCTGCCTGGGGTGGCCAGGGCCGTCACACGTGGGTCCCCTCCTGCAGCTCGGAGCCAGGCCCACCAGCCTGGCAGGGTCAGCGGGGGTGACGCCCGGGAAGCCAAGCGGAGGGCCAGGTCCTGGGCACAGGAGTCCCGCTGCCGTCACCCAGGGGAAGAGGGGGGCGACCCCAGCACGCCGCCAGAGGTGTGGATCCGACAGTGGATGTCTGCCCCCTCTGCGCCCCCCGCTCCGGTCTTCCCGTGTCCCCCTGCCGGCAGCACCCCTCCCCCGGGCCTGCCGCTGCCCAGGGGGCCACCCTGGTATTCCTGGAGGAGGAAGGATCGAGGAACGGGGGGGGCTCTGTCCCATGCCACGCGGAGCCGTCCAAGTGCCCCCCACAGCTCTGTGGCACGGCTAGTCTCACACACCGCCCAGCCGCGTGACCTCGGGGCCCGGCCGGGACATCGGGCTGTCCTGGGAGCCGGATGATTGCTTGACCAGCCTCTGGACCCACAGCCAGGGTGGGAGGGAGCTCGCCAGGCCCCCAGCCCTGGGCCAGGAAGGCCAGGCTGACTCTGAAGCCCTTTCCCCCAGAGACCCCTGCCCAGCCCCTGCGGGGCCAAAACAGAGTCACCTTGTGGTGGAGGAGGAGCAGCAGGAGCGAGGGTGGGGGGAGGGCAGCGGGGACACAGAGGCCTCAGCTTGCCTGGGGCTCCCAGCCCAGGGGCTTGCTGGCCTGGCTCCGGGGACATGTCCTTAGCTGGGGGGTCACTTCAGCCAGGGCCCAGCCCAGAGGAATGCAGAGAGAGCCTGCACCCGGGCCACCTGCAGGACCCTGTCCCCTGAAGCGTCCTGTGCTGCTCTGGAATGCGCTCCTCGTGGGCCCTGAGCCGCCAGAGCTCCAGCCACACCCTGCCGATCAAAGCGTGGCCGCCTCCTGCCTGCGCCCTGCAGCCCCGGGGGCAGCCGGGACCCAAGGCCAGAGCCCGGTCCTACGTGAAAAGCGCAGATCAGGGGCAGAGAGGGGTGGGGGGGGCAGCAGGGCCGGCAGGGCAGGGCCGAAGCCTGGGTACCTGCTGCCCCGAGTTCTGCAGGCACTGCTGAATGCCAGCAGGCCAGCCCAGGCGCCCTATGGGGGCATCCGGGCGCGTCCTTGCCCAGATGAGGTCTCTGCCTGACCCCTCCGAAGATAGCCCCCGGGTCTGAGCTCAGAGGTGCAGCAGGCTCCACGGCTGGGTGTGCGGACAAACTCACGCAGTTCGTCTTGGAGGGCGGTGGTGCCGCCCCCCATTCACAGCAGGACACACTGAGGCTCAGGGCAGCCCGGCTGGCGTGGCAAGGGGACAGGAGCCCAGGCAAGGCCCAGCCACCCCCACAGGGTGGCGGGAGGCAGGGGTCTCTGAGCACCGACTCCACGTGGCCCGCCTTCCAGTTTGATGGAGGGGCTGCCCCTCCCAGCCACCCAGCCCTGCCACGGTAGTGCCTTCCCCACCCCACCCCACTGCCCCGAGGGTGCCCTGCTCCACAGCACCAGCCCCGCCCCCACTCCCTTGGGCCCACAGTGCCTCCGGCTGCCTCCCCTCCGTGCAGGACTCCTGGGAGCAGGGGCTGCCCCCCAATGCCACCCGCACTGTCCCCAGCCCCGTGCCCCCCAGGTTCCGGTGCTCCTGTCACTCTGCTATCATCCTCCATCCTCGTCAGGGGCCCCAGCACCTTCCGGGCCCTCGAGCGAGTGGTGAGTGGCCTGAGGCTGTTCTGACCAGAGGAGCCGGTGCCCGGGCAGCGGCCAGGCATCCCCGGAGAGCAGAGCGGCACTGGGGAGACACTCCCCACCACGGGGCTGCGGGGCACCGCCCTGGGCAGGAGAGAGGCCCGGAGCCCCGCCGAGCCTCCCCTCTCTGGGCCTGAGGCTGCCCCTCTCCAGATGGAGGCTGGCCTCGGGGTCTGGGCCTGCCCGAGAGGCTGGGGGGTGGGGGGCCACCACATCCCAGAAGGAGGGCGCATGAGATGGTGGGTGCAGGGCCGGGCCTCTGGCAGGAAGGGGGAAGGGACAGGCCACCCTCTGAGCAGAGCGCTGGCAGTCGCTGGGGCACAGAGGGCAGCCCATGCCCCCTTCCGAGGCCCCCGCTGCGCCCCGGAGGGTCTTGGGTGACTTGGAAGAGGCCTCACCCTGGGCCTCTCGGGCCTGCCAGCGTCCGACTGCAGCAGGGAAGGGGAACAGCAGGGCAGGCCTGGCCTCGCCCGCGCCCCCTCCCCAAGGGCAGGCCCTGCAGCCCCTCTGGCTGCGCAGGCCCTGGGCCCCTCTCCTCGAGGCAGGCCCCCGCCCGCCCTCCTGCCGTCACTGCTGGCAGGCGCGGCGGTGAGCTCACCCGGCTTACATAAGGCATGTGAGCTGTCCCCCTCGCGGGGCGGCGTTCCCCCTCTCCCTCTCCGCGCGCCAGCCCCCACACACCCAGGGGTCTGGGCTGCACTCCCAGGGCCCCCCAGCCCCCACCCCGTGAGTGAGGGAGGCTGCCCCACCCAGGTGCCCGCCCCACCGCCCTGAGGAGTCCCGGCACCCCGGGAAACGGCGCCCCCAGTAGCAGGGGAGGGGGCAGCAGGCAGACCCAGGCCTGCACCAGCCTGGCTTATGGAGGAAGGCTGGTGTCCCCAGGGCCACGTGGGGGCTGCTGCTGAGAGTCGGTGTTCGGGTAGGGGTGCTTTTCTTATCTTAATGCTGGGGGGGGGTCCCCTGCTGGCAGCACACACCCCTGCTGTGCTCCCGGCTGCCCTGAGGGTGCCGGGTCCCCGCAGGGTCCCGGGCAACGACATTTCAGCCAGGACCGGTGCCCTTGGGAGGGTCAGCAACCAGACCCCACTTTGGCCAGAGCAGAGGCCCCCAGGGAAGTGCCGCCTTGGGGAGAGGACCGTGCCGCTTCCGGAGGGAGGCACCCCACCTCGCAGCTGCTGGGGGTCCCAGGACTGGGCTGGCTCTGTCTGTCCTCGGCCTCCCGGGACCTCCTGCCCCATTTCTGTGGCCTGAGACCGAGGGTGACCCTCGAGGACACTGCTGACATCCAGAGGGCACCACTGAAGGGACAGGCCAGCCTGGTGTGCCGGGCCCCTCGAGAGGGGGGGGTGGGCAGCAGGTCAGCCGCCTCCTGGTCTGGAAGGAAGATGCCCAGGGGGTGGCTTTTCTCAGGAGTCGTGGACAGGGCGGAGTCCCTCAGAGGCTGGGCGGGCAGTGGATGGCCCCATGGCCCCCGCTTCCTCTTTCTGCGGGAGAAGGCGAGGGGGGGCCGCGGGGGGAGCCTCCAGTGCCTCCTGCGCTGACCTCCCCGCCCCCCCCCGCCCCGCCCAAAGGAAGCCCTAGCGCTCCGGACTTCCAGACGTCCCCTGCCGCGAGCCTGTCACACTGGCCACACCCTGCTTGGGGACAAAGCTCCCAGGCAGCAGGGACAGGGGAACCTCGTGCCAGCACGCCACGGCAGGGCCTGAAACCCCGCGGCCCCTCCCGCGGGCCGCCGCGCCGAGGCCCGGGCCCGCCAGGAACAAGCCCGAGCCTCCCTTCTTCACAGAGACTCCGTTCTTGGAACTTACACCCTCTTGGGTTTGCTATTTTTACCCACCCTGAGCCTTCCGGTCTCCATGGCGACGCCTCCAAACAGCAGATTCCAGGCAGCGATGACGTCACCTCTGCCTTTCCTGCCGCCCAGGCCTGGAGGCACAGGCCCGGCTGCCGCGGCCGCCCCGGGCTCCCGCTCCCGCCCCCTCCCCGCCCTGCCGCCCGGCGCGGGGCCTCCGCGCAGCGCCCTCCTTCCTGCGCCCCTGAGAGCGGCTGTGCTGCCGCGCCGGGCCGAGGGCCCAGGCCCAGGGGCGGCGCCGCCCCCGCCCCCCCACCCCTGCCGCGCCGGCTGCCCCGTGGGAGCTCCGCAGGCCTCGGCAGTGGGAGACGGGGGCAGAGGCGCCAGGCCTCCGCGCGGGCTGCTGGGGCCGCTGTCCTGCTGGCCTGGGAAGCCCCCAGGCAGCGGTGCCCAGGCCACCGCCCTCGGCCGGTGTGCGCCCAGGGTGGCTGTGAACGCGGCCCAACGCGAAATCGTAAATTTACTTACAACCTTTTTTTTTTTTTTTTTTTTTTTGCCCATCAGTGTTCGTTAGTGTTTGTGTATTTAATGTGTGGCCCAAGACAGCTCTTCTTCTCCCAGGGTGGCCCAGAGACGCCACGAGGTCGGACACTCCTGCCAGCATCTGCGTCAGAGTGGTGACAGCGGCCGGGGCTCAGAGAGGTGGCAGTTGTGCCGGCAGGGCCTGGGGCCCGTCCCGGCACCCCTGGCATCTGGCCCTTCGGTTGAGGCTGTTGGCTGGGCGCGCTGGTTGCTGCCCTCCCACTCGGCGTGGCCACGTCCAGGCCTGCTGTGGCCTCGCCCTCCCTGTCTCCGTTCCAACCTGGCCGCTGGACTGGGGGGGGGGGCGGGGGGAGCCGCCGCCCCTCCTCCGGGCCTGGGTCTCTCGAAGTTGGTCACCAGGCTGGTGTGTCTCTGGCTGGGCTACGCTTTACTGTCCCGGCCCTCAGCCTAAACCAAGGATGGGTCACTCAGGGCTGAAGGGCCACGGCCGACCCGGGTGTGAGGGCAGGGCGGGCTGCCTGCCTCCTGGGTCCCCCCTCCTGAAGAAGCACCCCGCCCCCAGGGGCCTGCTCTGCTGTGGGCTGGGACCCGAGACGAAATGACCGAAGAGGCTCTGCGGAGCCTCGCAGAGGGGCGACTGCCGCTGGGGGAGCTGGGACCCGCCCGGCCACGAGAGCCTGTGGAGGCCTGCCACCCTGCCTGTGGGTGCTGGGATCCCGTCCCCAGGGAGGGCCCGCCCCTCCCATCACCCACGTGACTAAACAAACCGCTGCCCCACCCCCACCCCCACCCCCCTGGCGGGGAAACAGATGTGGTCTGGGGGCGAAGGTCGGAGAGCAGGCAGGGTTGTGGAGCGCTGGGGGGTGCTGGAGCCCCCCGGCGTGGGCCAGGCCGAGGGTTGGGGCCGCAGGCCATCCTGCTGCAGCCCGGAAGGGCGAAGCAGACGCCGGGCAGATGCCGCAGGAGCTGCGGCCTCTGCTCCCAGAGGGGGTTGTGAGGCCCGCATTCCTGCCGGGTTTCAGGCGCGAAGTCCCAACTCGCCTGGCTCTGACACGGGCGGGCACACGCGCAGGCCCGGGCACGAGGCCGCAGGTGGGCGGCCCCTCTCCAGAGCCCCACACAGAGGCGCTCCCAGGGAGGTTCGCCAGAGCCTGAGGGCCTCCTCGCCAGCGCTGCTCCGGGAGCCTCCCCGTCCCCGGGCGCGGTGCCGGGAGGGGTCCTGCCCCACGGTGCAGGTGGCTCCGGCAGAGCGGTGGCCGTGGCTCCTCACGGTGAACACCTACTTTGACAAGGTCCAGCGGAAAGCAGGAAGGAGGCAGGAGGGGGACTCGGGGCCTGGCACGTCACCATTACCCCCAGGCAGCCTGGTCCCCCTGCCCTTCTCCTGGGGTGTCCGCGTGAGGCCCAGGCCACAGCGCCGGCCCCTCCCTCCTTGCCCTCTGGGTCTGGGCTCAGGCTTCCCACGTGCCCTGCCCCGGCAGGGCTCCGGCCTGAGGGGCAACACCAAGGGCGGGTCCCCTGCCAGGTGAATGGAGTGGATCTCACCCAGTCGCCCAAAGGCTGCCCACGGCCGGCACTGGCACTCGGAGAGGCCACCTGTGCTCAGGTGCTTGCAGACCCGAAATGCCAGCTGAGGCGGGGACATGTTAGGAGAACAAGCCAGAGGGAGGCGGCGGGGAGCAGATGCCCAAGGGGCTCCTGATGAGGAGAGGGGCAAAAGGTGGGTGTCCTGGGCAGCAGGGTCCATGCAAACAGGTCGTGCGAGGAAGGAAGGGGGCAGTGGTGGGAGCCTGTTGTTCACCCCCCAGGGGCTTGGGGGGAGGCCTGGGGGGCGTTGATCTGAGCCCCAGGGAACCCAGTGTCGGGGCCACGCTGGCAGGCTGGAGTGGGGCGCCGCCTACAGCGTGCGGAGGAAAGTGCAGGGAACAGCCCCTGAGCCTCCATTTTCCTGCTGGGAAAACTGAGGCAGAGTGAGGAATCGATTCAAAACAGATGAGGCTATTTTCTGAAGGTTTTGTTCCCAGTCCCACCCCTAGACTGGCAGAGGGCTGGAGTGACCGCCAACAGCCAACAGCCCCCGGGGCGGCCCTTCCCTGCCGTCCCGGGGACCTGCGGCCCCCTGTCCTGCCCACTCTGGCCGAAGTGCAGGGTTAGGTAAACAGGCAACTTCCAGGGGCAGGGCCGGCGGCCAGCAGGTCCGGGCGGGCGAGAGGGCCCGCCTGTCACCCAGCCCCACACCCAGCAGCCCACAGACACGGCAGGGAGGGCTCCCTCGGCCTGGGCCTGGCGTTGGCCTCCACGCCGCGCCCTCCACAGGCCGTCCGCCTCCAGGCCACGCGCTGCCCAGCGGGCTCTTGTCCCCATGAGTAATATTTAACTTGGAAGAGCTGGTGGACAACTGCAGGGCTGGGTTAGCAGCAGGTTTGGGTTGCAGTCTGCTGGCCAGGACGGGGGAGGGGGAGGGGAATTGAGGGAGGGAGAGAGCAGAGTTGGGAGGAAGAGAGCAGGTGGGGGGGCTGGGGGGCTGGGGGGCCTGGACCCCGACAAGCCACAGGACCACCCACGAGCCGGAGCTTTGTGGTCAAAGGGCTGGAGGTCTGGACTGGGTGTGAAGCTGTGCGGCTGCAGCCTCAGTGTCCCCTGTGGGACCCGCCCTGGTCAGGAGAGGGCTTGGGCTCCAGCTCTGCGTCAGGGACACAAGACATGTGCGCGCATGCATGCACACATGCCACATGAATGTGCACACACAAACACCGCATGGACAAGTCTGTGTGCACACAAACACGCCAATACATCCCATGAGCACACACGTGTGTACACATACAAACACAAACATGCCAACACACATGAATATGTGTGCACACATACCCCACCCCACATGCAACATGTGAACACACCTGGGTGTGTGCACACATTACATGCACAAACACCCACACACAAAACATGCACATACCACACGAATGAACACACTCACACACACCACAACATACCTGCACACACATCATGTGCACACACATACACAAATGCACATCACAGGAACACGCCTGCACACACGTGCACACATCACACACAGTTGTGAACAGAATGGCCGCCTTCAGCTCAGAGGCTCGGACATGAGGACAGAACCGCCTGGAAGCAGGAGGAGAGGCAAAGCCCTAGTGTGAGGCCAAACAAGGTTCCAGCCCCCAGGGTTGACCACCCACGCCGGTTAGCTGGCCCCTGACACTAGGGGGCGCTCACCAGGTTGTCTGGTCCTGGCCGGTCCTGAAAGCGCTGGGCAGCAGGGACGAGGACAGAGGAGATGCACTCAGCACCCATACCCACCACGTCCTGGGCACGCCAGGCGGTTTGTGGGGCCCCGGGCTCTGGTCCTCAGAAGAGGGGATTGTGACAAGCATCTGGGGCCCTCTCTGTCCCCACAGCTGCGGGGCCAGCCTGCAGCAGCCCAGGGCTAACCGAGGCCCCAACTGCACCCCGCCTGTTCACTCGGTGGGCGCCCGGCTCCTCATGCCAGTAGCCTGACACCCTTGTCCCCTGGGAAGACAAGTGGCTCGTTTGGGAGCCCCGACCGCCCCAGGGCTGGTCCCAGCAGGGGCAGCTCCCACGAAGGAGGTGGTGGCCAAGGAGATGCGGGTGCAGCTGATCGGGGCGGCTCCTGTCAGGGTCTCCCACGAGCCAGGCACAGGCTGGTGGCACTGGCAGGACAGGCGCCACCCAGGCCTGGGGACCCCAGAGGGAGACCAGCTACAGTGGCCGGCCACAAGTCCGAAGCCCCGGGTGCGGGCCTGGGGAGGCGGACCGCGGCAGAGGCCAAGCACGCGGCTGGGCCTGGGTGAGGTCGAGGTGGGACAGCCCTCTCCCCCAGGACAGGGGGAGCCGGTGGGGCAGCCGGTGGGGGCGCTGGGCACAGGGGCTGGGAGGAGCCGGTCTTACCCTCTGCTCCCAGGTGGAGAAGCTGCCCCCAGAGCTCAGCATGCTCCTCGCCCTCTGACCCTGACCTCCGTACAAGGCCGCTTGGGTGCACTGTGCCGGGCTCACGACAAGGGGCCGGGCTTTAGCCAGCCCACGCCTCCCCGCACGGCTGGATGCAGGGCAGCAGGCTGGGGCCCTGGACGTCAGTCAGCCTGGTGGGCCAGGGCCTGGCCAGGTCCCTGGGTGGCCCACCGGGCAGGGTGTGGGGGAAACCAAGCCAGCAGGCCCGGCGGCTCACCCGCTCAGGCCCTGGTACAGCCTCAACATCTGCAGCCTGGTTTGGTTCTGAGAAACGGGGGGCTGGCCCCTGCCTCCACCTCTGGAGCCCTGGCAGGGCCTTGGGGTCACCGGCCAGCTGGGGCTGGGAGTCCAGGGGGGCTGCTCAGGCCTCGGCTTCCTGCCCTGCCCTCCCTGAAGGAGTGGGCGGTCAGCACCAGGCTGAGTGAGAGAGGGGGTGCAGGGCCCACCCCCGTGCGCTTCGGCCCCGGGACCGTGAGGCTCAGCTGCGTTGGGCCTGGGAAGTGTGGCTGGTGATGGGCCTGACCTGTGTCGTGTGATGGGAGTTTGGCCACAGAAGCCCGGGCCATGGAGGAAAGAGGCGCTGGTGGGGAGATGTACCCCTGGGCTGTCCCAGGCCCCACGGTAGGACCCCTGGTGGGCCCCCACCAGCTCCATCTGGGCACTCAATGCCATGGAGCAGGGTGGGGGACCTGGGAAGTGGCAGCCGGGGAGGTACCCATCGCCTGCGGGGGGCCGCAGTGCTCCGGAGAAAGGCCCCCCAAGTTGGGTGTCCCCTCAGCCTCCACTGCCCCCTCCCCTGTTTCCTTCCCCTCCCTTCCCTCCCCTCTGGGGCTTCTCCAACTTCCTGTTACTCCTCCTCCACAGCCCTTCTCCTCCGAGGGGCCAGATGGCCTGAAGGTGCCTGAGAGGAGAGGCCAGCTCTGTCCCCGGGCTGCTGACCCAGCCAGGCCCACCCCCCCTTCCTGCCGGCATGGCAGTGAGACCTGCAGAGAGGGCGGGGAGGTGGTGGGGGCAGGCCTGTCCATGATGGAGGGGCCTTGGGCTGTTGCCAGGCTGGGGAGGCAGCCCAGCACCCACCTTGGGGCCCCCGGCCAGGGCGACGGGAGCAGAGGGTCCTGGTGGCCGGTAGGAGGCTTCTGCCTCCTGGATGGTCCTGGGTGCGAGGCCAAGGGGTCCCCAGGCAGAGAGCCGCCCGCCTCCCTGCCCGCCGGACCAGAGGACAGGTCTCTTCCAGAGACCCTCTCCCAGGGCTGGTGTCCCTTGGGGTCCAGGGGGATTCAGAGGCAGATCCTAACGGTTCTCATTATAAGGGGAACCGTTTTTTTTTTTTTTTAAATCCTCACCAGAAGATACATTTATCGATTTTAGAGAGGGAGGAAGGCCAGGGGCAGAGAGGGAGAGAAACGTCGATGCGAGAAGCAGCGTAACCTGGGCACGTGGCCCGCCCAGCGCTGGAACCTGTGGCCTTGGGGTTCACAGGACCGGGCTCCAGCCCCCCAGCCCCACCGGCCAGGGCAGGAGAAAGCTCTTCTCTTTACTGTCTCTCCGTGAGAAGGTGCAGCGCCTCAAACCTCCAGCAGGAGCGCCGACTTTGGGGCGTCTCTGGGCCGCGCTGGGGGAAGAGGAGGTGCCTGGAGGCACACGTCAGACACCTGTGCGACAGGTGATCCCAGAACGGTCCCACGGGGCTCTGGGTGGCTTACGATTCTGTGTTGGGCCGCGTTCCCAGCCATCCTGGGCCACCTGCGGTCCGTGGATTGGACACCCTGCTACGTGGCTCGAACCCACGCCTCAGACGGCAATGGGTGTCGGTTATTTCCCCATGAAACCAGACAGAAATCACGCAGAGCAGAGGCAGGTGACCCAGCCCCAGGAGCATGGCCCCTGGGACAAGGTGGGAGGCAGGGACCCCTCCCCCGCTGGTCCCCTCACCCCTGCCCTGCAGGCCTTCCCTCCCACTGCCAAGGGGGTCAATAACGTCACAGCTGACCCCTGACCCCGGGCTCTGTGTCAGGCTGGGCGCTAGGCGGGGCTGTGGCTGCTGTGCCCTTGTGAGGATGGGGGAGGGGAAAGAGGGGGCAGGCAAGAGGGGGAGGGGAGGAGGCCCTGAGGGTCGGCCACCACTGACGACCAGGGGCTCCTCTGGAGGAGACCCTGCCCTGTGGGTTACCCTGGGCACTCACCAGGTCCCCCCAGGACAAGAACGGCCCCCCCATGCTGAGGAGGCCCCCAGGGCAAGAGACAGAGCTTTCCCCATCAGAACCCCCTCACCTAGAATTGGGAGTGACCCCACGGGCTCAAGGTGGGGGTGTGCCTAGAAGGTGCGGGGACAGGGGCATCTCAGAAAGTGGAGGCCCTGCCACTGGAGTTGGCGGATGGGGCAAAGCTGCTCCCCTGGAGCTGAGACTTGGGGGGCTCCCCAGCCAGCAGACACGTGGGTTTGAGGCTGAGCTCGCCCTCCGGGGGGGCCACTTCCAGTTGCACCACCTGCTGGGGAGATGGTCAGCCAGACACAGGGGCCGGAGACGTGGGTTCAGGAGTCCTAGGTGCCCGTACCCTGACTGTGGGTGCACGGTCTCCAAGCTGCACTTGAGGCACCGGCTCGGAGAAGCCCCAGGGCCCCTGTGAGGCATCCACGGCTGCGCACAGGAGGCCGTGGACGGGGCAGGGTCCGAACTCAAGGTGTCCGCAGGGCCAAGCTCCCTCCCGGAGGTCCAGGGAGGCTCCCTCCTGCCTCTTCCAGCATCTGGTGGCCGCAGACCCCCCTTGGCTTATGGCCCCATCACCCCAATCTCTGCCTGTGTCCAGCCGCCCTCTTCAGACGAGGACCCCCGCATATTGGAGTTAGGGCCCCCCTAACCCAGCGCTGCCTCTGCTTAACGTGACTCCACCTGCACAGACCCCGTTTCCAAACGAGGTCGCTTACAGGTTCCCAGGGAATGTGGATGTGGGGGGACTTACGTCCCTTCAGGACACTTGGTTGACTGGCCCCCTGGGCCTCCCTGCCACCCCAAGGCTGGGGGTCACTGTGGGGGGCAGAGTGCAGGCTTGGCCTCCTGGCAAGTCAGACAGTCCCCAGCCCCACAGTCCCACTAGCGGGCAGGAGAACCCAGGACGGCAATGGGTGGAGGCAGGGGCTGGAGAAGCTTCTCGGCTTGGTGGGGGGTGGTGCCAGAGCAGAGCCCCAGGGTCACCAGGAGCCTCCATGTCAGGGGAGGAGACCAGCAAGGGCAGCACCTGAGCTGGGCACGTGGGGACAGAAGGAGGACCTCATGGCTGAGGGAGGGCGGGCAGCACCGCACCGAGGAGGCAGTGGGTGGGAGGGGCTTGGAGATGAGGTGCTGTCTCTCCCGCCAGCCCCCTCCCAGCTGCCCCTCGACTTCCGGGCTCCTGGGGCTGCGGCTGGAGGCTGTGCCGGCCCTTGGCTTTATAGCCTGCTGACCCCTGGCAGTCCCGGCCATCGAGGCCCCCCCATCTGCAGGGTGAGAAGCTGCCCCCCATTCCTGCACTGCTGGGTGGGCCCTGCACAGGGCTCCGCTGCCCTCCAGTCCTCTGATGTTTCCCAGCAACTGACTGAACCCAGCCCGTCTGCTCGGCATGCTCACGACCGGGCGTACCACCGCCAGGCTCCAGGTGGGCTGGCCGGCTGGGCACACGCAGGCAGGCATGGGAAGGCTGGGCTCCCGGAAGGAGGCGGCCCAGCCGCGGGGCCATCCCCGCTCCACTCCGCAGTCGGCAGGGGCAGGGCGGCCTGCGTGGGGACCTTGCCGCCTGCCACCTCTGAGCTGACAGCACCTGCCGGCTGGGGTCTCCCTGGAAAACTGGAAGGGGCTGGTCCTGCCGCCTGATGGCAGAACCGATCCCCCCGAATCAAAGAAGGGTGCGGGGAAGCAAAGTGGGGCCTGGATCACCCCCGCCAGCTCCACATGAGCCCTGATGCATCAGAGGCAAAGCTGTGTGTGCCCCACCTGCCACCGGAGCCAGGAGACCACTCCTGCCCTGGCCCTGAGGACGTCAGGAGCCCAGATACCCACCCCTTCGCAGGGGAAGGTGCCGGGGAGGGAGGGGCCCTGACTGGCTGGCTGCTCACACCACCCCAACTCTGGGGGCCGGGTGCCTTGGGGGGTGGCAGGGAGCTGGCTCATCACCTCTGGATGGTGGACAAGGCCAGAGCCCACAGTGAGGGCCCAGCGCTGGGCGGGCGGCTCTGAGGCCGGAGGGTGGGGCCTGATGCCCCCTGACCCCACAAACACTGCTGGGTGGGGTCGGGGGGCCTTCCGGGAAACGCTGAAGTATTCCGGGTGAACACAGATTTTGTCCCGTAAAAACTTGGTTCCGCGGCGCCAATCCCAGCCGCAGTCCGAAATTAGTTTTCAGCAAAGTTCTGCTGCTTGTCACTGCAGCCAACAGCTCAGAAAACTCGAGCCTTTTAATCAAGTTCAACGTCCGAAGGCCCTGTGGCCCCACTAGGGCCCCACATCTCACTGACGACAGTGGGAGGAGGCGGGTCCGCAGGGCCCCCCTCCGGAAGGTCCCCGGGAGGCCTGGGGCCTGGGGCCGGGTGGCAGCTGTCGGAAAGCATTGGTGGAGGGGATGGGGGGCTTCCTGGTGTGCTCTGGCACCTGCTGCGCCTGGCTCAGGGTGGCCCCAGCGCGGCTCTGCCAGGAAGAATCCCAGGCGGCAGGTCCCCAGGCTGCTGGGGGATGTGCATCCTTGGCAGCCGGATGAAACCGGAGAGAAGCCCCCCGATGACTCCCAGGTTGCTCTGGCCTGCCCTCCCCAGAGTGCCAGGCCCCTGGGGCTGCCGTTCCACCAGCTGGCCCAGGCCTGGCCTGGGGTCCCCTCCCTTGGTAACCAAGGAAAATGAGGCCCTTTGGAGTGGCCAAGGCCCGAGGAGATTGGGTGCTCCCCTCCTGTGCCAAAGGCTTCAGCCAGGCCCATCCAGGGGCACCCGCCCGCCCACCGAGCCGGCGTCCTGGGTCCATCTGGGGCCTCTTACTCCTTCAGGGAATGGGCTGTGGGCATCTGCAGACGAAGGGCCATGGAGGGCAGGAGTGGCCCAGAGAGGCTGGGGTGCCGAGGCCCCCAGTGTCTGCGCCTGGCCCTGCTCAGGAGCAGGAAGCATGGCCCGAGGGCTGGGCCACCCACTGACCATCTGAGGCCTGGTAGGGCCTCGCTTGGCCTTGGGACGGCCTGGCACCACTCCTCTTGGAAGTCCCCATGGCTGGCTTGCAGAGAAGTATGGTGACATTTCCAGGAAAGGCTCCCAAGCTGGGGCCAGCCAGGACCTGGTCAGGGAACCCCAGACACAGCTGTTCGAGAGTCCTCCATCAGCTGGTGCCTGCCAGGTGCCAGAGCTGCAAGCCCCCACACCTGGGGGCCGGCCAGGCACCAGCCACCTCGTCCAAGACCCGAGAGCTCCAGCCACGGCAGCCCCACTGGTTCATGCACAGCGGGGGTGGGGGGTAGGCTCGGGGGGCGAGGCCCTGTGCCACTTCTCTGGGGTCTGCAGCCCCTAGGTCCTCCCTGGCATGAGCACCCAGCTAGAGGCCGGTCTCTGTCCAAGGAGGATGACCACTAGCTCGAGGGGCCTGCACTCAGGGCTGGTGGCCCTGGGCTGAGGGTGCCCAAACTTGGGACTTGGAGGAGGCCGGACTGTGAAGTGGACAGAGGGGAAGGTCCGACAGGGTTCAGGAGGCTGGGCAGCCCAGGGGGAGGCCCTGCAGAATTGGGGTCCAAGGCAGAGCCCAAAGCTGGGAACAGCAGAAACGGCGCGTCCCAGCGCCCCCAGGGACATCCGTCTGCGTCCATCGAGAGCGGCCGCCTGCCACCAGCCCCCTGCACATCCCCGCCCGGTGGAGCCACCTCAGGGCCACCCCAAGGCCCAGCGGGCAGGGGCTCTCCGGGTCCGGAACCGCAGAGGGTGCCTGGGCCTCTGCTGCCACCCAGTGGCCGCTGGGAGTGGCCCAGGCGGGAATCGGGGGAGACCCTAGCAGGACCTGCAGCCCCGGCACCGCCTGCGCCCGGGACCTAGGCTGGCCCCCTGGACTTTGTCGCCTCCCTTCTCTTTTCCTTCATTAAGGAAACCGAGCTCCGCCGTGTTGAAGAGACACGGTGACCGTCCTGGGAAGGACCGCCGGAGTCTGCCGAGTGGGGTCGAGGCTTGGGCTGTGCCAGCCGGGCAGGTGGGGGTGGCGGGAACTCCACCCCCCGATGGGCTCTAACTGGGGTGACCGGGTGGGAGGCCTTCCTCCGAGGCCTCTGCAGACCCCGGGCCCGCCGTGACCGCGGCGGGAGGGGCCCCCCACCCCCTCCGCTGGGAAATGTCTCCTCTGTGGTGGAGGAAGGAATGTTGGCCTCAGTATCCCCAGAGGTCAGAGTTAGGACACCTTCTGCTCTGATGACGTCACAACACTCGGAGGCCTCTTCCAGGCCTGAGGAGCGGCCTTGGGGACTGCGGGGTCGCGACCCCACACGCAAGGCGGCGAGGTCGGATCGGGTTGGGGTGGGGGTTGGGGTCCTCGCGCCCGTTCGAGGGATCGGGGCGGGGCCAGAGTTGGGGGCGGGGTCAGCGTCAGTCGGGGGCGGAGCCAGCGTCCGGGGTCGGAACCAGCCGCTCACTTCCGTCGGACGCGCGGGCTCCAGGCCGATGCAGGCGGCACGGAGTTCTCGGCTTCGGTCGAGTCGCCGGCAGCCGCCCTCCAGGGGCGGGTGAGGCTGGGGTCTGGCGAGTGGCCGAGGTGGTGGCCCAGTGTCCCCCAGGCGAGGTGTGGCCGGCGTCCCTCCCCACGTGCTTCCCGCTGGGCCCCTCCCGGCTGCGTTCTTCGCGCGCCCCCTCTGGTCCTGCCCTCCTCGGCCGGTGCCCCCCTATCCCCGGCGCCGACTGCTCCCCCAGCGGACCTTCCCCCGGCTGATATCTGCCCTCGCTGCCCTAGGCCTCCGAGCCCCGGCCGGGGGTCCCTCCAGGACGGCGACGGCGAGCGCGCGCGGTTGTGGGCCGGGCTGCTGCGCGCGGTGAGCGCGGACCTGGACGAGGACAGGGTGTCGCCGCCGCTGCCCGCTTTCTCAGGCCAGGTGGGCGGCCAGGCGCGCGTGGGAGCGGCTGGGGGTGGGGGCCTCCGGGCCGGGGCGCCGCTGAAGCTGCCCGACCTCCTTGACCTCCCTGTTTCGCAGGAGCCCAGCCGCCATCCCGAGCGCGTCGCGTCTCCTGAGGTCTTCACCGTGGGATCCAAAACCTTTTCCTGGACGCCCTTCCCGCCTGCTCCGAGGGGAGAGGGCCCAGGCCGCTCCTACCGGGTGCTGCGCGCGGCCGGCGGGTGCCTAGGGTCCCCCGCCCGGTCCCCGAAAGCATGCGCCGCGCCGGAGCCCGGCGGCGTCCTCAGCTCCGGGGAGCAGCCGGCAGTGGACGGGCCGCAGACACTGCAGAGCTGCCCCATGTGCCAGGTCGACTTCGCTCCCGGGTGAGTGCCCTGCCCTGGGCTGCTCCCCTCTGTTACCGCTCGGGGACCCCCGCCAGTTTCGGAAGGCTGAGAGGTGCCGAGCTGGCCTTTGGCCTTTCAAAGTAACCGCACGCACCCAAAGTTGGCAAAGGCGGTGACTAAGAGGTTAGCTGGAGGGCATGGGTCTGTGGGTTGGAGGGTCCACCTGCTGGCTGGTCAACCGGCCCAGAGCCCTGACAGGCTGCTTTCTGGCCAAGGCCTGCAGACTCTGCAGCAGGAGGTCCCGGAGCCTCCCCCGCCTCGCCTGTTGCCCTGCCGGGGGCCTGGTGGGCTGAGGCCTCCTCCAGGGCAGGGCCAAGCTGTGGGTCACTGGGAGGCCCCCGGGGCTTAGCTCCACCAGCACCTTCCCAGAATGGGCTGGAAGCTTTAAAATTGAAGACTTTTGTGCTTACAGGTGTTTTTTTCTATTTTAAAAAGTTCAGTATGTAGCTGTATGCCTTATCTTAAGTAGGGGGGTGGAACCCAACTGCACTAAGAAGTTAAACCACCCAGCCGAGGACACAGCTGTGGGACTCATGGGGCCGGCGTGGTGGGGAGGACCTTGGTTCAGGTGCGGTAAATGGACAGCAGGATTTGGAACTGGGCCTGCCCCACATCTCCTGTGACCTGGACACCTGTGCTTACGGGCCACATCCCTGGACTTCCCAGAAGCAGATGCAGCCCTGGTGGTGCAGGGAGTGGGCTCCAGAATGAGCAGCTGATGACAAAATACCCTTTGAGCCAGGAACCCAGACGGTCTCTTCCCCACCGCGTCGGAGTCAGAGTCGTGGCTCCTCCTGTGTTAGGTCCGAGGGCGGCCCCAGCACCCCTGTCCTGCCGCCCAGGCTGCTGTGGGCAAGATGGTGGCTGTCCTCGGGTGGGGCCTGCACGTGGTGAAGCCCGTGCGGGTCTGGCTCGGTGGGAGGGGCCCTGGGGGAACGGGCAGGGTGCTTCCAGACCAGGCCTCTCTCCTCTGGCCTCTAGTCTAGGGGGGTTTCGGGGGTTTTGGGGTCATTGTCAGACCCGCCTGGTGCTGATTCCAGTGCCCAGTGAAGGGAAAGGAGTGGTCAGGGCTCACACAGGTCAGCAGAGGCCCTGGGGTGGCCTGGAGGCCCAGATGTGGGGGAGGGGCCGGGCACAGTAGGACGGGCTTGTCCGGTTTCCACCAGGCCTCAGCGTTCCCTGGGCCACTCAGGACACCTTCCTTCTGTGATGTGATAGACTCAAACCATGCGTGAAGTGCTGTCCCCATAGGGTCCCCCTGCTGCCGAATTCCCGTATTTTGTGGGTTTTCTGATGCCCGCATCACCCAGGGGGTCTGGCAGGTTGGCTTCCCAGGCCAGTTGACGGAAGAGTCTGAGTTGCGGGTCCCCCAACATGTGGGACCCCCGACATGTGGGACCGGAGCTGCTCTTGCCCTGTTCTCACTTAGGAGCCGCCGGGGGTGTTGCTTGAGCCTCCTTGTCCCCCAAACTGTGCTGGCCATTCGCGCCCAGGCACCAGGCGTCACTGGCGACTTTGAGGCAGGGGTGTCGTGCCTACATGCTGAAGAAGGATCGGCCGAGACCGAGTTCTGTCCCTGGGGCAGGGGCACAGGGGGGTCCCAGGGATGCACCCGAGGGCCGCCTGCAGACAGGGTGACCTCAGTCCAGGCCTGAGGCAGCACACGGCGGGGGCTGGTTCTAAGGATAGGCCAAGTGGCTCCGGGGACTTCAGCACCCAGGGGCTGGGGCCTTGGATACTGAGAAGGCCACCAGACGTGGCATGGGCCCTGGCAAGCAGCAGGGCGCTCCCCGCGGGGCCAGGAGTGGCCAGGGTCCAGTGTTGTCCCTCCTGGTGGTGCTGGGCCCGTGCGGGGCCGTCAGGGGCGGTTGCTGTAGGTTTGGCGCTGTGACTCGGTGGCTCCAGGGACGGGTCTCTTCACTCTGGCCAGGGGACTAGGCTGGCTGGTCTAGGCCCTGGAGGTGCCTTGGCTGGGGGTCCCCTGTTGGCAAGGCCACCGAGGCTGAGCAGCAAACTGAGGCCGTGGCCATGGCCATCCCCAGGGCTCTGCAGGAGCCTCGCCAGCCCCAGGGTGGGCCCGAGGTGGCCTCCGCGCCCTGCTGTGGGAAGGGGCCTGGGGGCCTGTGGGGAAAGTTGCCAGCAGAGCAGCTTCTGGGCTTGGCTTCGAGCGGTTCCCCGGAGCTGTGATGTGGTCAGGCCCGCTGGGCGCCAGGCCCTGGGCCCTTTCAGACCAGCCGCCCCTGGCCTGGGACACAGAAGCCTGAGCACCTGTGTCCTGCTCGGCCCCCCCAGGTCCCGTGTCCAGGGTGCAGGCAGAGCCTCTGACTGAGAGCAGGACCTGGGAGGGTCCTTCCTGGCGGGTGCAGCTGCTCCTCCCAGACCCCCACTTGTGTGCACCAGCCCCAGAGGCCATCATGCCCTCCCGGCTTCTCCGGCCAGGTGCCCTTCCGTGTGGCGGCGCTTCCCTCCCTGTGAATGACCGTCTCTCCTCTTCCTCCCAGGCTGGCCCAGCTGGATATCGACGGCCACCTCGCGCAGTGCCTGGCGGGCAGCACAGAGGACATGGTGTGGTGAGCCGCCCGCAGTGTCCCTGCCAGGGCTGCTGCCCCGCGCCTGGCACGTGAGGGAGCTGAAGCTGTGCGCCGGGCCCTGGCTCCCTTTCCTCCTTGGCCTCTGCTCAGCAGGCACCTGCTGCCGCAGGGCAGGGGTCGGCAGACACACTCCGGCCGGCTTCACCAGCTAAACTGGGCCTCGGGACCCAGCTCCCGTCTGTGTTCAGGGGACAGGCTGACTCTGCGCAGCGCGCAGTGTGTCTCATTCCCCCAGGGCACGGGTCCTTTCTGCAGCCACTGTCGCCCCCAGAGGGGTCGACCAGCAGGGGAGTCACGGCAGCTTCCCCTCAGCCGGAATTCAAGGGCGGACTTTGGCCCAGCAGCTTCCATGCTGTCCAGGCTTCCAGTGCGGGACGGGGTGTCGGGCTGGCTTCCCTGGTCCGCCGGGTCCCAGAAGAGCCGGGCTCTGTGCCAGCTCAGGCCTGACACCCTCGTCTCTGCCGCATGCACGGCAGGTGGGAGCCTGATGGGAAACCGTAGCTGAACTTACAGACGTCCCTGATTCCCTCTCAGAATCGGCCCCGGTCACCATGACAACACGTGGAGGGAACCTTTGAGTCCCGGAAGGGGAGATGCCCACCTGGAAAGGCAGCGATGGGCCCTGAGCGAGTTGGGGACGGAGACGCCGCGGAGGTGGCGGAGGCCTGCAGGGGACACGGGGGGAGGGCACGGGTGCAGCGCATGCTGAGGCAGGGAGGCTCCTCCGCGTCGCCTGTCTGGGTGGACACGTGTCCTCAGACACCTCGTCCAGGGCCCCAGGACGGGCACCGCCAGGGTGTAAGCAGGGACCCTGAGTGACGGTGGCCTGCCTGCTGGGCCACGTGCTCCCTCTGTGGGGGCGCTGGCAGTGGGGGCAGCTGTGCCCGGCGGGGAGCAGACGGGAGATCCCTGTACCTGTCCCTCGATTTTGCTGTGAACCTAAGACCCTCAGTAAAACCTGTCATTTTAAAATGCCTTCAAAACCCTGCTTCCTGGAAGCGCCCACTTTTAAAGAAAATAACAGCGCGCGTTCGCGAAGGTTTTTAACTGGTGCGCTGGCACGGAGCGGCCCGGCCCCGGCCTGCGGGAGCACCGTCCGCAGCAGGGCCAGGCTCACGGCTCTGCCGATGGAGCGCAACCGGCTCCCGCAAACCTCGGAGCCTCCGATCACAAGCCCAGGCGCACACGCCCTTGGCCTTCACTTGGACAAACGTGTGTGCAGAGCTCCCGTCACTGTGAGCACGGTCTCATGTGCACCCGCTGTGCACGAGCGGCCAGACCACGAGCGCCTGGCGCTGAAACCGGATCTCAGCCCGGACGCACCTGGGCCTGCGCTGTGGGAGCAAAGACGCAGCCCCTGTGGCCCACGGGGCTGACGACCCGCCAGGGTCGAGGGCACACGCAGCAGCTCCCGCCACACGGGGCTTCGCCCTCCCTGGGTGACGCTGGCACGCCCTGGCTCTCTGCTCAGCAGTCACAGACGACGGCACAGGCCGCAGGCGGCTCTGCTGCTGGACATCCCAAGCCGTGGGGTCCCGGGGGGCTCTCGGACCCCGTGCTCCTGGTCCGTGTCTCTGGAGGTGGGTCTTCCTGGCGGCACTTGGGTCTGGTTGACTCCATGGTCCGTAAAAGCTGCTCTGCAACCCCAGGATGGGGGGTAGGGGGTGGGCAGGGACCTCAGGGACGGTGTTGGAGAGCTCAGCGCTCCTGTCCCAGCACCTGGGGCCCTGAGGAGCCCGAGTGTGTGCTGGGCATGGGGCATGCCGAGGCCAGCGGAGCCGGACACCCCACGGCCGCAGCTCCTGTGTTCCCGCTGTTCTCACCGTGACCTCCTGCCCCAAACTGCCCGCTGCACGGCAGATGGTCGGGGCGGTCGGGGCCTTGGTGTCCGAGGATCCCCGGCTCGGGCCCCAGCCGACATGTTAGGGACATAAGAACTCAGGTGACTCGTCCGCTGTTTCAGTTCTTCAGGCTGTTCCTGTTCCGAGAGGGGGACCCAGCGGCCTGAGCCCTGGTCCGGCCTCGCTGCTGAGCCGTCAGGGCGGCGGCAGTGCCGTGGGCGTCCTCAGTGCCGTTTCACCACAAGGCTTGGCCCCCACACACGGTCCAACATGTTCCATACGTCTGAACGTTGCCATAACCAACAGACCCGCCCCCAAACCGGCTCCAGGACACGCCACGTGGTGCCGGTGCCGCTCAGTGTTTTCGGCATCCTGAGCAGTTCCCCACACTCCTTTCTGTTTTGGTCCGCTGGTGCTCCAGCGAGCCAGGCGGCGCACCCTCTGCCACCGATTCTCCATACCCCCCCGTGCCCTGGTGGGGATGCAGCACTGAGCATGGCAGACTCCCCGGCTGCTTCCACGCTCAGCATGGAAACCCCTGTTAAGCGGCGACACTAGGAACTTACCAGGAGTTGGAGTGTTCCGCGTTTGCAAGGGCTCTTTGTCGCAGGCACCCGGACCCCCGTCCCGTCCCCAGCCCGCTCTGTGCTGCTCCACCACGCCGCCGGCAGGCGCCCCAAGGAAAGAGGCAGCCAGGGCGTGTCTACACCATCGGTGCGCTTTATTCCCAGGACATTACAGGTACATCTCCCGGTGGAGCGGGCCAGTTCTGCTTCTGTGGAAAGTGTGCACCTTCGGAATCGCGGGAGCGTGTCTCCCTTGGACGCGGTCGCTGCGGGGCCTCCGCGACGCAGGCACAAGGAGCAAAGTCCTCCGGCAAGAAGCTGCTGGGCGGGCTCCTGGGAGACTGTTCTGCCCCGAGAGGCGCCCCGGCCGCGTGGGCGCGGTCTCAGCGCAGCGCCCTCCCCGGCACGCGCGCTGGGGGGAGGAGGACGGGCCGAGCGCTGGCTGCCTCACACGGCCTCCTCGGTGGACAGCAGCAGCGGGTTGATGTACTCGAACCCTGCGAACTCGGACTGGTCGATCCTCTTCAGGACGTCCCTGTGGGCACAGGCAGAGGGCACGGTCCAGGGTCGCCCTCCGGACCTCCCCGCACACCCGGCTCCAGTCAGGCGTCCCAGCCAGCCCCACCCCTGCCCCCGCCGGAGCTCACTCATCATCGGGGGTCAGCTGCACGGGCTCGCTGGTGAACTGCGTGTCGAAGTTGTCCAGGCCGTAGTCATCCGTGATCTGCGGCTGGAAGGGCGGCAGCGCCTGCTTCTTCTCCAGCTGGGGGCACAGGAGAAGTCACGTCGGTGTCGAGCGCCCCCTCAGCGGGCTCACTGACCGCGGCCAGAGGGTGCCCGAGACCTGAGGGCCCTGAGCGCGGCCAAGAAGGCACCGGGCCCGGACACCCGCCCGAGACAGGCAGCCTTGCCGACACTAAGACAACCCCGGCTTGCGTCCCTGCGCGTACATGGGGGCCACGTGGTCAGGAACACAGGCTGGGTGGCAGGAGGGCCCGGGAGCGGTGGGGACTGGTCGAGAGCGAACGCAGGCTCTGCTGCCGAGGACTGGACCGAGCCTGGCAGGTTTGCAAAGCCCACCCACAGGAAACCAAAGGAGCCGCCCTCCTCCACCCGGGAGTCCGCACAGAACCATGGCAGGGGCAGGTTCCCCACGGGACCCGGCGACCTCAGGGTCACCGAGCAGCACCGACCGTCCCCCGGGACAGAGCTGCCCCTGCCTCCCTGCTCTGTCACATGTGGCCTTCAAACCCCGCCCCCCCGGCAGCCCCCCAGGTGCGTTACCAGGTCCCAGTCTATGCTGCGGAAGAACGCGTGCGACTTTATGTCGGAGAACCCACTCTGCGGCCGGCAGCC
This sequence comes from Anoura caudifer, assembly GCA_004027475.1. Lineage (NCBI taxonomy): Eukaryota > Metazoa > Chordata > Mammalia > Chiroptera > Phyllostomidae > Anoura > Anoura caudifer. The sequence continues at coordinate 31,958 of PVKU01003479.1, read as the reverse complement.
GAGCCTCTCTTTGGGGTCCTAGGGGTCAGAGTTCAGGTGAGGACACGTCAGCCAGAACGGAGAGGGCCCACTCACCGCCGCGTTCGATCCACGGGGAGGCTGGGGGCTGCGAGTGTACCTTGTTCAAAAATCCTTTCAAGACATGGGAGGCTTTGACGGAGAGGAAGCGGGGGATGCGGATGGGCTTCTCCAGGATCACTGCAGAAGGGGGGGCGGCATGAGACGCTGCGTCCTCGCTGCGGCCCCCATGTCTGCAGTGCTGCAGTGAGGGGGCCGGGTGGGGGCGGCAGGGCCCCATGGGTCTGCCACCCAGGACCCCAGACGGACGGGCAGTGTTCCCGTGTATGCGGCACCCTGCCCACGGCTGCCAGGGGGCGCCACGGGGCCAGCCGGGTCCTGGAGGCAGGGCCGGTGCTCCCAGGTGGCCCAGAGCCCTAGCAGGCTAGAGGGGCAACACCCTGGCTGAGCTGCCCCCGCCCCCCACCCCCACCAGGCCTCCAGGATGCCCCTGGCCAGGGCAGGATGGTTGTGCCACATCAGAACAAGTTACTCCCTGGTGACAGGAAAGAGTGGTGACCCCGCCCACGGCTAGCCCGACCCAGTCTTGGGGGATGGACCGTCCCAGGACCCTCCCGCCAGCCACGGCATCACCTTGGAACAGGTAGTCCTCGGTGTTCATGTCGGGGTTGTCCGTGATGATGTCGAAGGGGGAGCGCCCGGCCATCATCTCGAACATGAGCACCCCCAGTGCCCACCAGTCCACGCTGAAGCCTGGTGGGGGGCGCATTCGTCACGCCGCCAGGCCATGTGGCGCGTCCCCGCCTCCCTTGCACTGGCCGCCCTCTGCCCTCTGCCCTGGGGGGCGAAGGTCTCCTCTAACGATTCCGTCCTCCTGCACTGGGGACGCAGACCCTGGACCGGGCTGCACGCCGGTTTCCAGGGTGTCACCGGGCCCGTCCGTGGGACAGCCGTCCTTTCTGGCTTCCGGTGTGGAGACCCCCTTCTCCGAGACCCTCCTGTGTCTCCTCCTACACTTGTGGTTTGGTTTCACGTTCGAGTGCGTTTGCTGTGTCGGGAATGTGTTTCAGCGAGCGGGGGAGCTCTGCCCACGGGCGGCCAGCTGTGCCCGAATCTCGGCTTCCCCTGTGGTCCGGCGACCTGCTGCCTGTGCTCCTCTGGCCCCGGTGCCCGAGCACCTGCCAGGGCGGGTCCCGCCCACCCCTTGTTTTAATGGCAAAGGAAACGCTGAGCAGTATCTGACATCTCACGGGGACGTCAGCACGTCCACACCCAGGGCACGCTGTTCCCCAGGCCGAGGAAGGGGGGCAGAGTACACAGCAGCGTCCGCGGGTGGCGGGGGTCTGGTCCCAGGTCACGGCAGCACCGCCAACTCTGGACCCTGGTCTGTCCTGTGTCCTCTACCAGGGATGCCTGGGGGGACGGGGTGCTGCAGGGGCTCAACTACGGGTGGAGGCACAGGTGTGTCCCGGGCGTGCGGCTCCGGTGTGGTTGGGTGGGTCAGTGAATGGCCCTCCCAGGCTGCCGGGCTGCGCCCCCCCCCCAGCCTCCGCTGTGCCTTGTGGCTGCCGCTGCTTCCCGGCCCAGCCCTGCCGCCTGGCTGGCGGCCCACGCTCACCGTACTCCTCCCCACGCAGGATCTCGGGGGCGATGTAATTCGGGGTTCCGCAGAAAGTGCTCGTGGTGTCGCCAGGGCCCAGGCCTTCCTGGGGGGACAAAGCCGGTTACCGGGAGGGAGGACAGCTCTGCTGTGACTGCTGGTGCTGGGACTGTGCGCCTCACTCAGGACAGCAGGCCAGGCCGGGCTGGCGCGGGTTCGGCCTCTCTGCCCCCAGCCACGTGGGGCGAGCAGGCCGGGGCGCAGGGGCCGGGACCCGGGGGGCCGCTCGCCTTGCACATGCCGTAGTCCGTGAGCTTGATGTGGCCGTCGGCGTCGAGGAGCACGTTGTCCAGCTTCAGGTCCCTGTAGATGATGCCCCTCTCGTGCAGGAAGTTGAGAGCGATGCAGATCTCGGCGGCGTAGAACCTGGGGGGCGCCTGGTGTCACCGGGCCCAGCGAGGGGCCTGGCCGGGAGGCCGCGGGGCCTGTTCTCCCCTTGCTCGGCCCCGCGCCCCCAGCTGACCAGAGCTCGGGGCCCCCAGATCCAGGGGAAACACGGGAAACGCAGATCAAAGCCACAGGGAGACACCAGCCACGACCAGACACACACAGAACCAAACCAAAACCGCAAGCGTGACCGGGACCCAGAGGAACGGGGCCCTGCGCACCGTTGCCGGGAGTGCAAACGGTGCAGCTGGTGTGGAAGGCAACGTCGGGAGAGGTCCCTCTAAGAACGACAGAACGGCCCCACGACCCAGCCTTCCCACCGTGGGGTGGGGCGTGTCCCCCGAGCCATCGGAAGCAGGGGTGAAGAAATGGGTGTGTCCCCGTGTGCACAGTGGCGTTGCCCACACCAGCCCAGTGTCCGTGCAGGATGGACATACACGAGTGGCCCAGCCACACGGGGAACATCGCTTGGCCTTCACAGGAAGGAAGCTGTGACGTGTGCCACAGGGTGGACAGACCCGAGGACGTCACGCTGCGTGACATGCCCCAGACGCTGGAGGACAGAGACCACGCGACTCCTCTCAGGACGTCCCTGGAGGACTCAGACCCACGGGCACAGAGAGCGGATGGCGGTGCAGGGGCGGGGGCGGGGCGGGGTGGTGACGGCTGCACGGCAGTGGGACTGTGCCTGACGCCCTGAGCTGGGCCCTCAACAGTGGCTGACGTGGTCACTTCTGCGTGACGGGCGTTTCACAGTCAGGGAAAGCGAGTCATTTATTGACTGCCGTCCCGAGAGAATCGGAAGTGACTCAAAACGGGATGGGAGCTTGTCTGGCGAGGAAGCGAGGGGAGAGAACTCGGCGGAAAACAGGAAAGCGCGGGGGCGAGGCCGCCGGGAGCCACACTGGAGCCTTTCCTCCCCTCGTCCCCTGGGGGCCCTTAGTGAGAACCCCCCCCCCATTTTGGGAACGGAAAAGGCGAAAGCACAGCGGAACCCACTCCTGTGAACGGGGCTAGAAGCCGCCCCTGAGGGACCCTCCCAAGGGTGGGACCCTCCCAAGTTGGTGACCCCGGGCGGCTCCGGGCAGCCCACAGGGGAGAGCAGGGTGGTTCTCTGCCCTGGAACTCGTCTCCTGAGGGCAGCTCGCTGCTGCTGACCCCCAGAGGGTCCCTGTCCCGCGTCCGCCCCGGGGCCCATGCCCACCTGGCGTGCTCCTCCGGAAGCTTCCGCTGTCTCTGCATGTGGAACATGAGGTCCCCGCCGTTGACGTATTCTATGACCAGGAACAGCCTGGTGGGACAGAGTGGGTGAGGCAGGTTGAGGCCGCAGGCGTTGGCTGGACCTGCCTGCAGGCGGGAGCCCTGACCGGGGACCAGTCCAGGGGTCACTCTCGCCGGTGACAGACTGTTCCCGGCCGACAGCCTGTCCTTTTTCGCTGCCATGTCAACTCTCTTGAGCGGCAAAAGGTGGTGGTGGTGGCCCAGGACACCTGATCCGGGCCCGGGGTCAGCTGGGAAAGCTGCCCAGGATGAAGTGGACCTGGAGGAGGCACAGCCACGTGCCGGCCGTGGAGGCGTCATTGAGGGGACACTCGAGACCACCGTCACCCAGTTCTGACCCTGGCACCGTACAACTCGGGAACCCCAACTCCCCCGCCCCCAACAGCTGTCTGCTCTCCATGCATGTGGGCATCTGCCTCAGGGCAGGGCCCTGGCCAGAGGCCCACGGTGGGGCGGGGGGGCCTCACCAGGACCAGAGGCCTGGCCGGCAATGGGGGCCAGCTCTGCACTTGAGGAAATGCCAGGTGTGTGGGCCAGGTGACGGGGTGACAAGGCCCCAAGAACCACTGCTCTGGCTGCTGAGTCGGGGGGACCCCGGGAGGGGACAGTGGGATGGCTGGGTCGTGGGGCAGTTCTCCGGAGGCGGCGGTGATAAATGCCCGAACACCCCCCGGAACACCCGTGAGTGAGGGCGGGGGACCCGGCTAGGCTGGGGTTCGAGGCGGATGCCGGGGTTCTCCGTGGGGAGCAGCGCACGGAGCACAAGCCCCGCACGTGCTCCCAACTCGGGAGAGGCCGCCCTCCCGACCCCAGAGCGGAGCAGATTCAGGTTTCCCTGAAATCAAAGCCTCGAAGAAGCTGTGGGAGGACGAGAGGGAGGACGTTACTGCCCAGAAACGGCGACAGGGTGACATGAACAAGAAACTGGGGGCAGAGGGAGGGGCAGCTGCCCCGCAAACATCCCAGGCCCCGCGGCTGCCAGGGCTTCCGTCCATGTGGTGCAGGAAGCTCCAGAGAATAAAGGAAGGAAAATTTAAAAAGCCAGGGAAGACTGCGTGAGGCGGTAGAGGTGGGAGAGGGCATATGGGGGATCAATGGTTATGGGAAAAAACTACAAAAAAACCCCCACTATTAAAAAAAAAAAAAAAGGTTGCATGAGAAAGAGAAACACCAGGGGACCGACCAGCACCAGTGAGACCACCCTCAGTAAAGCCCGACCGCGCTGGCAGAGCCGAGCACTCGGCCGGCTGGGCGCCCCCAGGAACCCGGGCCCGCCCCCCGCCAGGACGCGGGCTGCGGACAGCGGGCAGCACCTCCTCGGCCAGAAGAGCTTTCAGCAAGTCTGACGCTCCCGCTGTGAGACAAGGGACGACTCTCAGCCGGCTGGTCACTGCCTAACCCCGGCCTGCCTGTGGCCCCTGCCCGGCTGCGGGGCCTGCTGGTGGCATCTCCCAGGCCCTGGGGGATGCAGGAGGCGCAGGTGTGGGGGCCAGCTGGGCCGGTGCCTCCCTGGCCTGCAGCCCTGGGAGACAGGCCCCCTTTCCCTGGTCTCTGTGCCCCCTTCCTCCCCCAGCACCCCTCCAGGCCTCTGTGGTGGCGAAGGCCAGAGCTGTCCGTCCGTCTGCCTCTCCGTCTGTCTGAAACAGGTGGTGGTCTGTCCCTGCTGTCCTGACACCCGGGGTGCACGGTGGCTGGCGAAATGCTCGCTGTGCACACACTGAAGGTCCCCGCAGGGAACAGGCTCGTCCGCTGCACGCAGTGTCGTCCCTGCACAGGGACACGCATGGACAGGGGCGGCCCTGGGAGGGCGACGCACGGAGTGTCCCCCGCGCACGCCCCAAACCCCAGAAACCCGCCGGGAAATCACTGCAGAGAGGACGCCTGAGCCGGAGGGGCCAGGTGCACAGGTTCTGCAATGGGAGCGAAGGGCTGGCTGATGGCCAAGCCGAGAGGGAGATTCTTGGGACAAACGTCAAGGCAGGGAGAACACCCCCCACGTAGGGCGCCGGCAGGCGGGGGTGGGGGGTGGGGGGCAGGTGCTGCGGGCGCTGGGGACGCCTGACGTCACAGGATCCCCGTGTTCGAGGCAAGAATCTAAACGCTACGTCCCAACGAGAACCCGGTTTCTTCTTCCCTCTGGAGCCAGGTGGTTTGACTCTGAAGTCCACCCTGGACAGTAAACCCCCGAAGCCCCGCTCTGGTGCGTGCACCCACGGCGGTGTCCTCCGGTGCCCCCGCGACGCCTTCCCTGCGTCGGGTCTTAAGGAGAAGCTGTTATTCGTGCGGCTTCCGATGGCATTCACCTCGTATTCTCCTTTCTCCCTGACGTCATCAGCAGGCACAAAGGCGGGGTTCTGGTCCAGTCCGCTCCTGACAGAAGCAGCCCGGGAGGCCCCGTCCCGGGCAGGGCGTCCCGGCTGCGCGAGGCGGCGGCACCGTGGTCTCGTCCCCACACAGTCGTCACAGGTCACCGTGCCGTCGCGTGGGTCTTCTGGCCCCAACAGCAGGCCCGGCTCGTCCTGTCCCACAGCAGCCGGCCAGCTGTGGTGCGGAGGCTCGGGGTGTGGAGGCCACGTCCCCGCGGGTCCCAGGCCGGGGCTTTATGCTCCCCAAGGCCGCCATCCACCGCCCTGGACGCAGAAAGAAAACCACTCGGGTGCCTGGCTGAGCTGCTGGCGTCCGCAGGGCATGGCCGCATCTCTGTGACGCCCTCGTGGCCAGGCGGTGGCCAGCCTGAGAGGACCTGTCCTGGCCCCGGGCGGCCGGGGATGCATTTTCCCCACTGCAGACGATCCGGATGAAAAGGCAGAGAAACCGGGGCTTCAAGCCATCGCCCACGCTGCCCCGCGTCACTCCACGCCTGCCCTGCCCTGCTTCTGGTGACGGCGGTCACAGACTCCCTGCGTTCGGAAGGTGCGGTGACGTGTGTTCCCAAGGACAGCAGCACCTGCCGGCCAGGGTCCTGAGTGGCGGCCGCGACGGCCCCGCCAGCACCTTCATGGCCTCCGCAGACCGGCACGCGGGCACCCAGTCTCCCTGCGTCCAGCTGAAGGCGGGGACACGGAACAGCAGCGGGCTGGGTGGCCACGGACCCGCAGGGTGCCCGGCGCCGAGCCGGAACACACGCACGTACGGAGGGAAGGGCCTCAGCGCCGCCTCGCTGTGTCTCAGAGGCCGTCTGTCGCCGCCGATCCGCGGTGACGCTGCCGTGACTCGTGTGGCCCCACAGCGGGGCCGGACGCGGGGGTCGGCGGGGCTGCTGACAAGAGGAGATCCCAGCCGCAACCCTTGGACTGGGTCCTTTTCCTGGAACAGCCTGGACTGCAGGGGCCGTGCGGGCGTCAGATGCGGCTCCCCCGTCGCCCGGGTGTCCGCTCGGTGCTGGGGCACCGCCGGGCGTGCCTGGACTGGGGGGCGGAGACGCCGCATCTCCCCTTCCGGGCGCCCGGCCGGGATGTTCCTGTGCCTCCCTCCACTGTCCGCAGCCGCTGTCCAGGGCCACACGCCAGACACAGGCTGACACGCAAACGCACCCAGTCGGGGGGTGGGGCCCAGGTGCGAGCAGCAGGACTGCGACCTCCACTCCGCGCTGGCTGTCACGCCTTCACCAGCCCCTTGCTCGCGCTCGGGTCAGTGCACGCCGGCAGGAGTTTGCTTTGTGTTTATACGAAGAACACCAGGCGGCACCTTGAGGAACTGGCTGCCAGGTGCCAGCTGGCCCACGAGGGGTCCGCACTCTTGCGGTCCACAGGCCGGGGCAGCAAAGACAGCAGCCCCGACAGACGCCCCGCCTGGCACGCCCAGGGTCGGTGACCGAGCGACTGCAGGGGCGCGCCGGTTCTCCTGGGCGGGGCCTCCCCACAGTGGCCGCTGGAGGCTGTAGGCGAGTTTTCCAGGCATCAGCTTGAAGCAGCAGCACACGAAGTGGGGGCCCCACAGAATCAGCTCACAGACGGAAGCTGTCAACGACTTCGATGTGCCGGGGACCCCGTGCCTCGGAGGGGACCCTGGGCCCAAGCGCAGGAAGTGCTGCCTGCTCAGGCTGGGGTGAGGGAAGCGAGTACCGTCCGTCCCCTTTCCATCCCTAAAACTCAGCACCAACCAGAAGAAATGCTTCGCAGGGTCCCGTGAGGAGTGGGCTTGGGGCGGGCTGCCCTCCCTGGGCGGAATCGGAATCCCGGGCACGGTGGTCAGGGCTCGACCGAGGCTGAGACAGCAGCCGAGTGTGGCCAGGAAGGCTGCCGCCTGCCCAGCGAGCTCCGGAGCAGAGGACAGGGTGGTCCCGCCAGGCGGCACGGCCGTGTCAGACAGAGCGGGCACCAGGGTGGAGCCTGGCCACACTGACCTGGGCCCTGACCCCAGAAGCACCTGGGAAAGTGAGTGGAGGAACCGGAGACAGTCAGTCGGATCCACGTTCTCTAAACACGTCTTAGCCGGCACGTGCGGGGACTGGCAGCCTGGGGACCAGGGACCCGGCGCCCCAGCAGGCTGGGGGGTGGTCTGAGACACATTCAGGAGGTAGAATCCTGAGACCCGGGGGGCCCCACCACAGCCTGGGGGGGAGGCCAGTGTGTCCCAGGCGCTTTGGATACACAGGTGGCCAGCCAGCACCGGGGAGCAGGGGGCTGAAGGCCCGGGCGAGCCGAGGGTGGGCGAGGCGGCGTGCAGGCTGCGGAAGGCCCTCTCGAGAGGCCGGCCGGAGGCGGGGCCTTGAGGGGCAAGCGGTCTCCTGCGTGGAGCCGAGCACCTCAGCCCTGAGCCCAGCGACGTGTTGCATCCCGTGCGTCCCGGCAAACCCTCAAGGACCCCCCAACCCCAGAACACAGCCGGCAGCTTTGCAAACACACAAACTGGGTGAGTTCCAGCCACTGGCCAGACATTCTAAACAGAGCACGTGTTCAGCACCCTGGACCACACACCGGACCGGCCGTCTCCGAAGCTCTCCATTGCAGGGGTGCCCGCGGGCGGGGCCGTCAGCACCGACTGATTTGCTCCACGAGTCAGCGGGGCCCACGAGCCCAGGCCCGCCTCCCGTTAATGGGTCGTCCGGACCTGACCCGGTGCCGGATGCGTGGGATGCTTTTGATGAAGATCTTGTAAATGGGATTAAATCGTTCAGGTTCCAATGCGTGAAGTTTACTTAACATGATGCCAACCGATGACCACAGAGCTAGCTGGATGGACCAAACCGCCACCCTCACCACTGGGGGAGGCCTGCGGGGCAGGCCAACTCAGCTGCCCCCCGGCCCCGGGTCGGACCCCCTACCTGCTGGCCGTCTGGAAGCAGGAGTGCAGGCCGACCAGGAAGGGGTTGCTGGACGCCTGCTCGAACACGTGCTTCTCCGTCTGCACCCAGTCGATGTCCTGAAACAGAGGCCGGCGAGGTCACCGGGGCCCCGGGCCGCTCCGGCCGGGTGTCCTGGGGGAGGGGTCTCTCGCCTCCACCGGGGGAGACAACGCGGAGGGAACCCCACTCAGGAGCACGTGTCCACCACGGTCACCGCCATCCTTTGCCGTTCCCACCACGGTCACCAGCGGCGTGCTGGCCCGTGAGCGGCAGGCTTCGCCCCCACTGAAGACCCCGGGAATCCGAGGATGGAGCCCCACAGGCATCTCCTCCGCCCTGCTCCTCCCACAGGGCTGCCCCCCGCCCCCGTCCATGCCAGAACCCGGGGGGCAGCTCCTCCCGCCCCTCTGTCTGCCAGGAGACCCCGGGGTGGGACGGCTTCCGTCCCATCTGTGCGCACAGAGGACCCCCAGCCCCTCCTGTCCCCCAGCTCTAGCCGCGCCCGTGCAATGGCTGCTGGGTAATCCCACTCGGTGTCTCCCCTGCCAGGGCAGCCTCCGACGGCGCTCCTGACCAGCTCCGCCATCTGCTCTGCAAGGGCAAGCCGGTCACCCGGACGCTCAGGCAGAAAACCCTGCTGGTGGCCAGGATGCCTCCTCCCCTCCCGGGTGGAGATAGAGCCAGGTTCCCTGGCCCACAGCCGCCTCCCGCCTGCCAGACTGAGACCCAGCTCCCGGACTCGGGTGCGCGCACGTCTCCCTGGGGGCCGCCACCCAGCCACTCCCCGTCCACACGCCCGCAGCCCAGGCTCCCAGCCACGGGACACCGCGGTCTCTCACATACGCCCGGCGCCCACTCACCAACTCGGGGGCCGCGCCCTTCTCCAGGAGCCCCCTGGAGACCCTCCTCCGCACCCTGCCCCCAGTGGACAGCGTGAGGACTCCGAGACGCACCGAAGCACCAACTCTCCCTAACGCCTCCCCTCTCCAGGGCTCCGCAGACGGGGCCCCACACACCACACTCGCCGTGCAGCTGGCTGTGGTGCCGGGAAGGGGTCTGCACCTGCCGGCAGGGCCTCGGGGCCAGCAGCAAGGGCCAGGGCTCAGACCCTGGCACCCCCACCACACCTGCGCGCTGGCAGGCAGGGCCCCACTCTGCCCCCCGGGCCACACGGCCCCCCAGCTCCCTGGGCCCGGCCCTCCCTCTGCTTCCGAGACACAGAACCACACATGGGTGCGGAGGAGAAAGACCTCACTCAGCACACGGACCGGGGGATCCCTGGCAAGGTGCTCAGCATCACGAATCGCTGCGGCAATGCAGCCAAAGCCACCGTGAGAAGCCATTTGACGGCCCCCAGGGCGGTGCTGATGCAAACCCAGAAACCAGCAGGCGCCGGGCAGGGCACCTGGGAACTGGGACCCAGGCCCGAGGCTGGTGAGGATGCAGGGGGTACGAGGCTGCTGCGGAGGGAAGGTGGTCTTGCGGCTCCTTGGAGGGTTAAAGGTGGAGCTGCCTGACGACCTGGTGGTTCCACTCCTGCCCGAAGACCCCACAGGACTGGAGACAGGGACTCGCTCCGACTCAGACACCCGCACACGTGTGTTAACAGCTGCTCTGCGCCCAGGGAACAGCCCGCCCCAAACGCCTGGCCACGATGCCCGCATCGCTGGGCCGCGAACTGGGGTGAGGCTGGACCCGGGCTGCCCCGTGGGGGGAGCTGGACACTCAAGGCCACACGGTGTGTGACTGTGTGTGTATAAGCAGGCGCATGGGGGGGGACGTCGGAACAGGCAAACCCTCCGAGACAGAAAGCAGAGCCGGGGTTGCCGGGGGCCCGGGTGGGAGATGTGGCTGATGGGGACGGGGGCTCCTTCTGGGGGCCGAGACTGTCCTGGCACTGGAGGGAGGGCACCGCAGCCCAACACGGGGGACGTGCAGAACGCCACCAATGAGTGGGCTTCGGGGCGGTCAGCACGGCCTGGGCGCACTCACACCGACCAGAGAACGAAGCCCGTGAGGCCAGAGCTGAGACCCAGGCGATGAACGGTGGCACCCCCTTCCCCGGTGCACTCGTGACCCTGTGACCTCCCCCCCGGCACCCCCGTGATCCCCCCCCCCCCCCCCCCGAGGCACCCCACCTCATCGTCATGCACCAGCTCCTTCTTCACCACCTTCATGGCGTAGATCTGGTCGTTCTTCTTGAGCCGCACCAGCAGGACCTTGGCGTAGCTCCCACGCCCGATGACCCTGATGAGGTCGAAGTCCTGCAGTCCCAGCCCCTGAGAGATTTTGATCCCGTCCATCCCGTCGATGACTGGCTTGAGGTCCTGAGGGGGTTGGGGTACAGAGGGGACAGGGGAACCGTCTGGACTCAGAGGGGGATGCGGCGTCCCCAACAGTCTCGACGAAGACGCTGCACACCCCAGGCCTCGGGCCACAATCTGCTCTCAGGTCACGACTCTGTGACCTAAAGACCCCCCGCACCCCAGGACATAAAGCCAAGAAGGAAGGACTGTGCAGCCTTTAGAAAAAGATTTTATTCATTTATATTTAGGGAGAGCAGAAGGGAGGGAGAAAGAGAGGAAGAGCAACATCGATTAGTTGCCTCTGGCACACCCCCGACCAGGGACCCGGCCCGCACGCCACCCAGGCGTGCCCCCCAGCGGGGAACCGAACTGGACAGCCCCTGACCCACCGGGCTGCATCTGACCCACTGGGCCACACCAGCCAGGGCAGGGCTGTGCAGCTTTTGATGGCACGAGCTTGAAACCGAAAAGCAGTTTATGTCCGGAGACCGTGGCCTCGCTGTGGGTGACACAGGATGCTTGGGGACAGCCTCACTAGGACAGCTGAAGAGGTGACCACAGGCTCACACGCCCCAGGGCCCCGCAGGCCCTCCCTGGGCCAACAGTGGCTCACGGCTGACACAGCAAATACTGCCGGACAGACAGGATGAAAGGGAAAGGCAACCTGATGTGGAACGTAATTGGCTTCCTTCCTGCAGGTTCCGTCCGGCAGGGACCCTGGCGGGGGGTGCAGGCGGCACCTGAGGGCCCTGACTCACTGCAGACAGAGTCACCAGGCTGCAAAGTCTACACGTGACACCTGCCAGGGCTTTGCAGAAGCCGTGGCGGGTGTAGGTGGAGCTGCTGCCCGAGCTCTCGGGCACAGAGGTGCGGAACGCCAGCTGCGTGAGAGCTCGCTTGCCCGCGGGCACCGCGTGACTGTGCTTCACCCCCAGAGCTTCTCCAGACGGAGGACACACTGGCCCCTCGGCCGGAGCTGGGAAGGACGGGGAAGGGACGCAAGGGTCCCCGGTCAGAAGGACGACCGGGGGCGCTGATTTACAAAGACAGCCGTGCATTTTTGGTCTTTGAGTCTCGGCACAGAGCTGCCAAACCCTCAGAATTTCCTAAGTGCCGGGAGGTCCTTTGTTATGCTAATAAGCTGACTTCTGAAAAGCCCCTGGATCACCTAGGATGGGGGCTGGTTGCCGGGGAAACAAACCCCGCACTCCGAGGGCTGGAACTTCTGGAACTTCAGTCCCGCCCCAGGCCTCCAGGGAGCAGAGAGGGGCTGGGGACCAAGCTCCTTCTCTAGGGCGGCAGCTGAACCAACCCTGCCTGTGTGAAGAAGCCCCCACAAAACCCCCAAAGCACGGGCCCCGAGGCCTTCCAGGCTGACAGACACACGGACATTTGGGCAGGGCGTGGGGCCTCCTCCGCAGGCCTGGGCCTTCCACAGCTAACCTGTCCCCTCGCAAAGGGGCCGCTCACAGAGCTCCTGAGCCGTGCCAGCCGATAACCAGACCCAAGGAGGGGTCATCGCAACCTTCACCCTGGGATTGGTTGCCCAGAAGCCCAGGTGACAAGCTGGACTTGTGGTGGCACTGGAATGGGGGGTTGCCTCCTAGCTCGGGGCCCCTCCTGTGCTAGGCGGATGGGTCGGAACTGGGCTAGTGTGGGGAACCCAGCCCGAGTCTGCTGAGAACTGGGGAACTGCTTGCTGGTGTGGAGCATGCCCAGCGGAGAAAGTAAAGAATAACTAACCTGACTAAATAAACAGCTGGACAGAAATGACAGTTCAAACACCAGCCTGGACCCGCCCTGCGATCTGGGTGAAGTGGGGGCCAGGGAGGCTGTGCCCACAGCGGAAGTCACCACCCACAGCGAGACCTGAAGGGCCTCAGGGTCAGGAGCCTCTGGGGACTCAGAAAGGATGCGCCCCCAGCGAGACCTGGCTGGGGCACGGCAAGAGCCCGCGAGGCCAGCGCCAGGCCCCGGGGGCCCCTCGCAGACCGACTTCCCCACACTCACACCCATCCCCAGAGACAGAGGCCCGGGCCCCGCGGAAGAGGCGCTGTGGACGCCAAGGCCTCGTGGCTCCACAAGGGGAACGCCTGCCACCATCGGCAAAGTCAGTGCTGGAAACCCCGGGAACATGGGCCCTGGGGCCGAGTGAACCAGCTGACGGAATCTGGTGAGCATCGGGGTCCACCGTGTCCCCGGGCCCACAGACAGCGCCTGCCGCAGGGGTGCCCGGGACAACCAAAGGCCAGTGAGCCCCACTCCTGTCCCCCCAACCCCGGGGCCAGCCTCCCCCGGGGCTCAAAGCTCCTGAGCTGGGTTTTTGGGGGGGGCTGTGCTGGCCCGCGCCTCCCTGCCCCCGGTGAGCCCCGCAGGGTGAGGTGTATTTGCGTGCAAAGGCGAGGTCCCACCCAAACTGCACGGCAGAGGGCGGAGGCCAGGGAGGCGCCCTGCCCCTGCGCCGGGGGAGTCATGCTCCACCCACCACGTCCTCACCCCGACTCTCGGCAGTGGCTCACGCTTTGCCACGTCCACACACTGTCTGCCGAGCCCGAGGGGACGGACGGCCTCTGTCGCGGACTTCCGCCCTGCCCGCCTCCGAGCACAGCCTGGGCGCCCACGAGGCCGTGCCCTCGTCTCTCATGAGCAACAGCTCTAAGCGCAGGCCGTACGACGGCCCCACGGTCGCCCCAGCAGCGAGCCCGGGAGCTTCTGAGGAGGACCCGGGGAGACCCCACGGGCGGCCCTGCGCGCTCACCTCAGAATCATCCTTAACGCCGCCGTGCTTCCGGGAGGAAGGGATGTAAGGAACTGAGGAAGAGAGAGGGGAAGGCGGTTGGCGTGCTGTCAGGACAGGCCTCCAGACAGGGACAGACGGCAGCGCTCTTGGCCAGCCCCGCGGCCGCCGCCCTGGCGACCACCCTGGCCCAGCCAGGCCTGAGGAAACGCAGCTTCCCAGCACTGCCCCCCCAGCCCTGCATGGAGACCAGTGTGCCCAAGGACCCATCATCTGGGAGAGACTGTTCGTGGGAGATGTCGGGATCCGCCTGCCCACTGTTTGTTCTCAGAGTGAAGGGGTGGACAGATGGACGGGTGTGGCCCGGTGGTCAGGATGGGGGATGAGGAGGTGACTGGGGAGCTGGTGGGTGTGAACGGTGGGCGGGTGGTTACGTGGATGAGTGGATGGATGCGTGGGTGGGTGGTGGCTGGTGGAGCAACAGATCCGTAACGGATGAGTGGGCGGGTGGGTAACAGGTGTCTCCTCTGTGCGAGGACCTGCGGGTGCCCTGGTCTCATTTCCTCCTCCCAGGGTCCTGAGAGGGGCCCACATTCGCCAGGTCGGGGCTGGGCTCCCACACACTCTGTCACCATCCAAAGGCCAGGAGTTCAGGGCTGGGCCCTCGGCCACAGGGGTGTCAAAATCTCTCCCCATGTGCTTCTTAGCATTAAAAACCCCATTCCCATCAGAAATAATCCCACAAAACCCCAAGGGCTGGCCCTGGCCTGCTGCATGCCCTGCGGCCACCGGCACCCCCTCCCCTGGGGGCCATGGGGCTGCAGCCCAGCTGGGGTGAGGCCGGGGGTCCTCCCGGAGCGCCCCGATGGCCCAGAGGGGAGGCCCAGCCCCCTCCCACAGCAGCAGCTCATGGACACGTGGGCCCCGGGGAAGGCCACCGCCCTGCCTGCCTCTGCTCAGGGCCGAGGGGAGGCCCTGCGGAGCGTGTCCCAGCGGCCACGCGAGCTGGCCTTGGCCCCCGGAGAGCAGGCCGGTCCAGGGAGGCCTCGGGGTCAGAGGGCGCTCCAGGGCGTTTGGGAGGGAAGCAGCCCTCACCGCCATCGGTCTCCTCGGAGGGGAGGTCCGCATCATCGTCCTTGTCGTCGGCTGCGGGTTCTTGGGAAGGCATGACAGAATCCTGCAGAGAGACGGGAACTACTGAGGGGCCGGCAGGGGCTGCGGCACGGCCTCGGGAGACACGGGGCCTGGAAATCGCCCGCCAGGTCGCACACGCTGTCACACGCACCTTAGTGCATACACCATCACACGTACCCTAGCACATGCACACACCATCACATGCACCCTAGCACATGCGCACGTCATCACACACACCCTAGCACATGTGCACGTCATCACACGCACCCTAGCACATGTGCACATCATCACACGCACCCTAGCACATGCACACGTCATCACACGCACCCTATGGTGCGCTGTTCACACGCTGTCACATGCACCCTAGCACATGTGCACGTCATCACACGCACCCTATGGTGTGCTGTTCACACGCTGTCACACGCGCCCTAGTGGACATCACACAGACCGTCACCTCGCTGCGCTGAGATCACCTGTGACCCCACAGGCAGGTGTCCACTCAGCGCCTCAGGCGGTGACCTTTCCAGCAGGCACAACACAATGGGCCTTTCCACTCCACGCCGGGTCACCGCCCCATCCCCCCACCGCGGCACCGCAGTCGGCAGCCAGGCGGGGGTTCTGAGCCCCGCCCCCCGGCTCTGGGGTCACCCTGCTGACATCACAATGGAGGTGACCTCCCTCCCGGCAGCCACCTGGGCCCTAGCCTGGGTGTCCCTCAGTCCGACTAACTGGGCCCTGGGGCTGCCCTTGTCTCCCAGGGCATGTCACCTTTGTCGTCCTTGGCAGCCCCGGGCGACAGGAGCCCTGGCACCAGTCCGTGCGGGGACCCTGCCACCCTGTGCCGGCAACATCGGGCGAGACCTGGACCGGGCAGCGCCCCCTCCCCCACTGACAGCGTGCCTACGGCGCCCTGAAGGGCTGGACACTGGGCGACATGCAGCGCCCCGAGGGGAAGAGGGTCCCGTCCCAGCCTGCGGGCCAGGGCTGCCCCCCACCGGTGGGGTCAGGACCCCCTGGGGACGAGAGGCCCCGGGCCCCACTCACCATATGCCTCTCGCAGGTCCGTGGGACGAGGGCGTGGCAGCGCTTATGGACCAGCAGTCTGCAGTTGACGCACCTGTAGCCCTGCCTCGCGAGGCCCCATATCCTCTCGCTGCACTGGCCGCAGTACGCTCTCTGCGGACGGTAAGGCGGCCGTTAGGGGGCCCCGCGAGGCGCTGGGTCAGGTGCCCCGCGGCGGACGCCCTCTAAAGCTGACGTAGAGCCGCGGCAAGAGGCGGCCCGGTCACTGGACACATCTGGGCACCAGGCCCCGCCTGGGCTCCCCGGCCCCTACTCAGGTCCACCCCAAGCTGGGGGGCCCTGTCCTGCATGAGGGGCAAAGCGAAGGGCCATTGGGCCGGGGGGCCCGAGGCCCCTCCACAGGCAGGACCCCCACTTGCAGGGAGGAGGGGCGGCCGTCGCTGCCGCAGGGACGTGTTGTGGGGGAGGGGCCCAGCCTGCGCAGGGCGTGGGGAAGCCCCTGACCCTCCTGCACACGCGACGGAGGGGGAGTGGGCTGTGCCGGGCATCTGACTTGTGGTGAACCGCCGCGGGGCGGTGTGCGCCGCCTCGGGGTACGGTCCAGCACTTTCAAAGACCCAGGGGGCCCGTTTTCGTTCTTCCTGGCTCTGGACAACGTGAAAGCGCCGGCAAGGGTCGGCTTGGTGACCGGCCCTGGCGGTCCGACGTCTCCGAGTGCGTGAGGCGGGGTGTCCAGCAGCCGGTGACAGCCGCGTCCCAGGTGCAGGGCACACTCCTGTACCCAAGGTGCCCAGGGTCCCGACTGGGCTGCCCTCCAGCCGGGACTCATTCACAGGATGCAGCCCTCCTGGGCCATTTTTAACAAATTTCTCTCTTTTGGAAGGTCTCCAATTACTCCTGGAGACGAATGAAGAGGGCACCCCCGGACCAGCAGCTGGAACTGCGCCCATGGAGAAACCGGTCCAGCCCCGATGCCTCGCCGTGCTGGGGTGTGCCGTCGTCCCTCCCCCGCTGCGCCCACTCCCAGGCCGATGGCACTGAGAGGCCCACATCTCCTCAGGAGGGCGCCCCTGCCAGGACCCGGCTTCTCGGTAGGGAGGAGCCTTTGCCCACCGGGGCTGTGGGGCGGGGCTGGAGGGGCAGGCAGGGGAAGGAGGAGGGTCGAGGTGTGCGCCCTGCAGCCAGACCAAGAGGCTTTTCCTCCTGAAACCTGCCGGCGGGAAAGGCCGGCCATGCGTGCTGCTGGGCCCTGGCCTGCCTCGCCGGGTGGGCTGCGCCCGGGGCCAGCAGCACAGAAAACAGCGTTTCCCTGAGAGCCAGCTCGGGGCTGGGCTCCGGGGACCTTACCCGACACCCTGAGGGGACGACGTCAGAGCGGAGATGAGACGGAAGGTAAGAGTGTGTGTGAGCTCCGAGGGCGCGGGCTGGGCGGGACGCTGACTCTGCGCTCAGGCCCGCAGGCGAGCATGCTGGTGGCCGCACTCAGCCCCATGGGTCCCCCAAATGCCCGTCCACCCAGAGTCTCAGAAGCAGCCTTATTTGGGGGAGTGCATCTCTGCGGGTGCAGTTAGTTCGAATGCGGTCAGACCGGGCTGCGGAGCCCGAACCATGCCTGGCGTGTCCTGACGGGACCAGACAGACACACGGAGAGAACAGGGCGGGCACAGAGGCAGAGGCCGGGATCTGGCCTGGTCTGCACGTCCAGCCTCCAGGCTCCGAGAGTGAATTTCTGTTTTCAAGCCCCTGGTGTGGGGGTGCTTTTCCCGCCAGCCCCAAGCACACACCGTGTACCCCGGTGTCCTCTGTGCAACCTGGGCCCACCTCAGGGCGCGCCCCGACCCAGGGTTACGTGACGGCGGCCGAGGGTGCCGGAGACACAGGGGCATTCCTCGTGCAGGGCCGCCCGGAAAAGGTCCCGGCAGGGCTCGCAGGGCTCAGGGAGCCTTGAGGGGCCCGTTCGAGACGGGGAGGAGGTGCTCCCTCCAACCCGCCAGCCACCGTCTCTCCCGTGGGAGCCGAGCAGAGCCCGGCTACGGGCCTCGCCCCCTTCCTCTTTCCTTTCAAAGCTGCTCTCGGCACACGGCACACGGCACCTGGCACCCGGCACACCCACTCAGCAGTGGCAGCCACAAGCTGGCTCCCCAAGGGGCGGTGCTCACCCTGTTAAAGCGCTTGGCTTGGAAGAGATGGCCGTTGGCACGGTACAGCTTCCTCCATCTTCTGGCACCGCGGCGGTAGATGGACTCTGGAACAGAGACGAGAAAGCCGTGAGAGCCAGCACCGGCCCGCAGCCTGGCCCCACCCATGGGGTGCCTTCCACACGGGCTGCTCCAGTGGGGGGCGTGGGGGCCAGACCTCAGGAGGCAGGTGCTCCCCGGCTGCCTCCCCTCATGTCACAGCCCCGGGGGGGAGGACCAACGGGGGAGCCCAGGCTGCGGCCAGGAGGGGCTGGTTTGGGGCCCTCGGAGGCCCGCGCATCCTCCCACTTGTCCTGTGCTCCCCGTCCCTCCGGACGCAGACACCAGGTGCCTCCGCACCTGGGGACACGGTGCACACCAGCCGTGAGCTCAGGTGACCGTCATGCCTCACCGTTCCCACAGGGGCAGCGGCTGCCGCATGAGTCCACCACCAGGCTGACCACAGCCCGTCCCCGGCACAAGGGCCCCCACCCAGCAGATCGTGGGGCAGGAGGAAAGCAAACGAACGGAACGCCCGCGTCGGGTCCCTGTCGCCAAACGCCACTTTCACGACACGCACGTGGCCGGCCGAAGTCCCAGGGAGGCGAGCGACAGTCCCTCTCCCGACACCGGCACGGAGCCGACGCCGGAGCTGGAGCTCTAGCTTCTCGCCTTCGAACCCGCTGAAACGGGCGTTTGCAGCCTCTACAAAGTCCCGGGGCGGCAGCGACTCGGGAGCGGACGGGCTCAGAGACACAGACGTGGAGATTGCAGCGAACTGCAACGAACTGCAGCGTTGTGTCGGCCAAGCCGCCATGGTGCCGGCCTCCCTTCCCACGCCAGTCTGTCCCCTCAGGAAACGAGGACTTCCACACGAGAGGCAAGGCGAGCGCAAATGGGGGAAGGAAATGCAGAGGCTAACAACCCGACGGGGAGGCACGTGGTTCACGGTGCCCCAGGTCCCTTCTGGAGGCTAGAAGCCTCGGTGTCAGACGCTCGGCCACGGCGTCTCGGCGCCCGTGTCCGGCACCTGGTGTTCCTTAGTCACGGCCCCAAAGCGCGGGGCGGCGACGCCGGCAGCTCGGATGTGCCCAAGAGCAGCCGCGAAGAGCTTCCCGTGAGTGAGAGGAGAAGGTTCGCGACCGAATGAGGGAAGAAAACCCTGTGCTGGGGCCGCCGAGACCTGCGGCAGGAAGGCGCGTGCTGCCCGGGAGCCGGTGGAGCAGGAAAGCAAGCCCGTGTCCGTCCGCTGTCGCATCTCGGGCTGCCGGGGTTCCGGCCACGGCGCGTGACAAGGGCCTAGTTGGAGTGGAAGAGGCGTCCGGTTTGTGGGCGGAAGACGGATGGACACGTGTTCCCATGGACAGCGACATGCTTCCCGGAAGGCACCAGGCTCTGCGAGGACCTCGGCGGGGACCCGGACCCGGGACCCCAGTCACGTCGCGCGGCCACAGGGGGCTGCTGTGACTGCTCTGGCTCACTGCCAGTTACCGTCCGGCTCCTCCCGGGCCTGACGTGTGCGTGCCCTTCACCTCAGGCGTGCAGGCGCGGGGGGGGGCCGTGTCTGCTGGGGTCGGTGCTACCCACGGCTCAGGCATCCACAGGGGTCCAGAAACACGACCCTGTGGGCCAAGAGGATGGTGACACCAGGTCCCCATGGACCCCACCCCGTCTCCCCCACAGACGCTCATCACAGCTCACGGAGTGACACGTGATCACTGCCCTCGTCCCCTCAACTCGTCCCCTCAACTCGTCCCCCTGCCACCCAGGACCCCATGATGCTGGGCTGCCACGTCTGCCCAGGCTGCTCTGGGCTGGGACAGCTTCTCAGACATCCCGGCTCTGATGACCAGGGTGCACTGACCACCCCTCTGGCTCTGCCACTGCTACTCTCGGGATGGGGCCCAGGTCACGCCCCCCGCTTCTGAGTCTGCTCAGCACCTTCCTGGGAAAACCCACATCCCCGAACGACGGCAGCTACCAAAACCCCCAACCGGTGGGTCAGGCATCGGTCGGACTGCTGCCCAGAAGACCCCCGGTGCAGGGCTGCCCTGGACACAGCCGATGGGCCCCTGCCTCCTGAGCTCCGGGGAGACCACAGACTGCCCCCCACGGGTGGGGCCCCCAGCCTGCGAGCTGTCCGCCCAACAGCCGTCACTGGCCCAGTGTCTGGGCTTCTGCTGGGAAAGCCGCAGCCCCACTCCTGCCCCAAAGGGATGGCCACAGCGAGAAGAGGAGGGAAGGACAGCGTGTGCTTCGAGGGGCAGGCGCCCCGGGGGCGGCCCGGCCAGTGGCTGCTGCGGGTGGTGTCCACCTTCCTGATGGACCGATCTCTGGGCAAGGACGAGTGGGCGAGCGGGAAGGGTCCCCGGGGACCGAACGAGGGGCAGAGCCGCTCGGCCCCAGCCCCGGGGGCCCGGCCGTGCCCAGCACGCACGCCCTGCGGGGCCCTCCCCGGCCCCGAGCGTCACTCCGGAGTGGGGCTGTTCCAGGGCACGTGCCCGCTCTCCCCGGCCGGACTCTGCGCGGGGCTGACAGGCCCGGCAGCTGCGGCGGCCGTGTGCGCCGGCTTCCCTCTCGGCCTCAGCTCCGCGGCCCACAAACGCCGCGCTCTGCTCAGCTGAAACTCTATAATTAGGACGCTGCAGGGAATTTTAACCAGCCGTTTCCATGGCGATCTGGCATCTTGACGGCTCTGACAAGGCGAAGAAAATACATTTAAAAAGCTGAGCCGAGAGCAACAGGCTGCGAGCGAACCGCGCATCTCCCAGATCTGGGACGCACGTGGCTGCGCCGCTTTCTGGATGGCGGTCAAGGCCCCTCCTTCAACGGAAATGGGCCCCTGCTGGTGACCTGCCCAGCCCAGCCCTGCTGCACCTGGGGGCTTGGCGCACGGACACGGTGCCACCCATGTAGGGCCACAGAGCCGGCGAGGGGCCCCTGGACCACGGCAGCAGGAGTGGTGCCGCCGCGTGGGGCCGCCACGTCCCCAGGCCAGCTTCCTCCTGGGGTGCGACGCCCACCAGATCCTGTGCCCTGGTTGGGCAGGGCCACCCGCCTTTCTCACCAGGTGGCCGCAGAAGCGGTGGGACACCAGCTCATTCTAGGCAAACACTCGATCGAAAACAGCAGTGGCGAAGCAGGCCAGGTTTCTGGGGCCACAGTGTCCAGGCTGCCCCAAAATGGAGACTGGCTGCAGGGGCCTGGGAATGGGGTGCAGAGCAGGGGGCCGGCCCCCGGGCTCCCCCAGCTGCCCCCCACCATCCAATACCGTCAGTGACCATCAGGAAAACCGATCCTACCAGATGTTTTCAGAGAGAGGAGCTACTTGTAACAGTTTGGCTTCCTAATAATTTTTACCAGAGAAACAAACTTATCACAACATGAATCGTGCCCTAAGGAAACGGCCGACCGATGAGATTCCGTGGAGAAATGTATTCCAGCTTCCTAGTACTGTGTTGTGAATCAGCTCACACTGACCGCAGCCCCTCCCTGCGTGGACGCTTCCCTTCACAGCATCGCGGAGACACACACGTGCGCATACACACACACACGAAAGTGCTCCGGGCAGCCCTGACCCGTCGGCTGGCTGGGACCACGTGTCCCAGACCCCACGCTGGGGCACACACAGTGGGACCAGGTGCGCACGCTGGGGCTCCAGCGTCCGGGCATCACCGACCAGGCACAGGAGTCAGGACAGGAGATATCGGGGGAAGGAGGTGTCCCCAGGGCCGCCACGCGCCCTCGGTGTCCACGGGTTCCTCGGAGGCCAAGCAGGACAAAGGTCCAGAAGCTGCGAGGACCCCAGATGATCCGGACAAAGGAATGTCTCCCCTCGAGCTGCCCGACATCAACAACAGGTCACTCCCCAGTTCCCGGTGCTGTGGGCCGGGGCTGAGGGCAGGGGGCGGGGGCCAGGGGCTGGGTCCTGGAGCAGGCGGCACCTTCTCGCTATCCTCGTGGGAGGGAGCTGCCTCGGGTCTCTCCACGCAGACGCTCATAGCATCCGGAGGCCTCCACCCTCTGCACCCCCAAAGGCCCCACCTCACAATACTTCCCACCGGGGGTTGCAGCATCCGTGTAGGATTTCGGGGACACAAACGTCTGGTCCCAACACTCCATTCGGCTCCATCCCCCCGATATGTGTCCAGATCACACGTTAAAACACGGCCACTCATCCTGACGGCCCCTGATGCCCTAACTCGGGAGTCCCATCGAAAGATCACGAGAGGGCGAGATGCGAGGTGTGTGCACCCTGAGGCACACCCCCAGCCCGGACCTGTGGAAGCAGGTAAGTGACGCAGCGTGGGGACAGGCCCGGGGGCCACCCCACCCCAGAAGGGAGGGAAGGTCAGGGCCCTACAAGCCCACAACCCGGCGAGGCGAGCCCGCCCCTCGCTCCCCCCAGACCCCGGAGGAGAGGGACCTGGGGGGTGCACCCGAACCCCAGGGCCCCTGCTGTGCCCTGGGCCGCACGCAGTGCTCAGCTCGAGAGGCCAGGAGATGCAGGGGGCAGCTGCTCGAAGCACAACGCAGAGACGGCCGGGGTCCCACGGGGACACCCCTGCGGGAGGCCGGGGTGCCCGGGAGCCCTCGGCACTTCGGGCACAGGCAGCGGTGACGGGATGAGACGCAGACCAGCCTTCGCTGGATCCAGGCAGACTGTCCACCTGCCAGAACAAGCCACGACTTTGCATGAGGAAAACCACAGCAGCATTCAGGTCCTGCGGTTCTCAAACACTGTATCTGACGCTCGATCAAAACCTGCCGGGTGGCCGAGCAGTCAGCAGAGGTGGGCTCGCCAGGGGCTCGGACATTCCAGGCGTTTTAAGAGACAGATTGTTGACAGAACATCACCAGGGAGCTGGATGTAGCAAAAAATAAAAATAAAAAAATTTTTTAAAAAAAGAACCAAAGTCTAAACTTCCCAGAGTCACAGAAATCCTAAGTGTGAAAAGTACGATAATTGAAGTTAATAATTCAAGAGGCCGATCTGAGAGCAGATCAGACCAGACAAGAGCCAGCGGTAGGAGGGGCCCAGAGGTGGGCACGGAGGAAAACAGAAAAGCGCGCAGGGCCACCGGGAGAGGCGGACGCAGGCCGGGGGGAGAGGCGGCGTGAACAGGGCGCTGTCGCGGAAGGTGCCCGCGGACCTTGTGCCCAGACGAAGCCGTCGCGCCCCAGATCCAGGCAGCCTGGCAGACCCCGTCCGGCTACGAGAGGCTATGGCGTGCCCAGGCGGCCGGACGCGCAGCGAGGAGGGGGCACCAGGGGGTGCCGGGAGCAGGATTCACACCTGCAGTAGGATTCACACCTGCAGTGACCACACGGAAATCGGTCGGGGGAGGGGGGGCCGGGGCAAACACCCGCCGAGCTGGCAGGTTCTGGCTGTACCTGGGAGTCAGCAAAGTAATAATCGAGTGTGTCTTAAAATTTCTAAGGACGCCAGAATATTCTAGAATGTATGTATTTTAAAGAACCACTTAACGAAGCTGACGATAGGGGGCGCAGAACAAGAACACTCGACCGAAACGGAAGGAAGGGCAGCGGGGCCGGTTCCGGAACAAGAGGACGACACATTTCAGCGGCAACACGGAGCGCGACGTCACACGCACACGGACTAAACGCTGCAGCTGGGACACGGTCTGCTCGCCGGGGTCGGGGGGGGGGGGGGGAGGCTCACTTGGCCGGGGCGAGGGGGAGCTTCTTCGACGGCACAAAGAGCTCTGACGGCATGTCACACCCATCAGGAGCGGAAAGGAAGTGGCCGGGGGAGGGAAGACACGGGTGCCGCAGCCATGGCGCTCGTCCCACGGGCGGGAAGAGCTGCGGATCGGGAGGAAGGCGAGCAGCCCGGCCACACGGCTGTGACCAACCCCGCCCGGCACGGGGCCGGAGGCTGGGCCGCTCCCCGCCGAGGGGCACGGGGAGGGACGGAGGAGGGGCCCCCACAGCGGAGAGAGGGCTGACAGCTGACGGGACGCTTCATTTCAGCGAGTGAAAAGGTCGGAAAGAGGACCCGGGACGCAGGGGCCCAGGTGGGAAGGTCACCTGCACAAAACACGAGCTGGCGTCCCCAAACCTAGGGTCCGCCCGTGGTGTCCAGGCCGGGGCTTAACCTGCTCTTCTCTTTTTTCAAATGTTATTTACTTTTTTAATTTTTATTTTTCCCCCTTCGCGTTTCTTTGCTTGCTGCCCATGATGAGCCATTGGGGCCCACACGGTTCCAGAAACCACCTCCAAACAGAACACACGTCCACACCCTCGCTGCTGTCTGAGGAGCAAGGGGCTCCCTGTGACGGCCGCCGCTGTGCGCAGACGTGGGGCCCGGGCCGCTGTGGCCGTGGGTGCCGGCAGCACACACGCCTGCAGGCTCCAGAGGGCAGCTCAGGCGTCCCGCCCTCACACGTCCCGCGGCTGCAGCCTGTCTCTCGGACGCTCCGGCACGCAGGACAACTCCCGTGAGGGCCCCGCACACCATCACAGCCACTTTGGCCACCGGGCGGCTGCGCCCCGAGATGGCTGCACGGTGCCCTCCCCTGGTGGCGCCCGGCTCCCGGGCCCTCGGGTGGATGGCGGGTCACTCGACCACTTCCCTCTCCCCCTCTTCAACACCCCTCCCCACCCTCCAGGATTTGGGTCCCCTTCTCTCTGCTCCACACCTGGGACCCTGACCTTCCTCCGCAGCCACACCCCAGACCTGCTGCCCCTCGGAACCACCCTCCGCAAGGACTGGGCCCCAACCCCGCCCTCTGCCCCTGACGCCAGCCCACCTCCCAGGCAGTCGCGGAACCCGGGGCCCACTGACAGCTGGGCACACCCTTCCGTGACACGCCACCAAGGAAGAAGCACAGGCGACGACACCGGGACGCACACGCCTGCAGGACACCTCGACCGCAGTGACGACACGGACGCCAGAGTGTGAGGCTCAGCCGGCGGCGGGTGCAGGGGGCTCCAGGGTGCGGGGAGAGGGGGCTGCCCTGTCCGGTGCCCCACGCGAGGCTTTTCCACTTGGGCGGGATTTGGGAACCTCCAGATGGACAGATGGCAGGACAGGAAGCTGGACACACACACATGCCAAGTGTTTGAAAATCCCAAGAAACGAGGTTTGGGGGGAGGGCCCGGACCCCAGGTCAGGAGTCAGAGGGGTCTGGCAAGTGCGGGCTCTGCCCCCAGGCAGGGCTGGGGGCCAGTGGAACCAGGGCTGAAGCTGAGCATCCCGGCAGCCTGGAGTGAGCGGACCGGAAACCCGGTGACCAGGGGAGGCGCCCGGCCCGGCTGTCCTGACCTGCCTCGTCCTGCCCTGACTTGGGTGGTCCCACCCCGTCCCCCCCACCATTGCCTCCCTGGACTCTCCAGACCCCTGGTGGCCCTGGCTCCCCCAGACGCCCACTCCACCACCCTGGCTCCCATCCCCACCTCTACTCTGGGCCCCCATGTGGACAGAGCCTGGCCCCCCAGGGTGGTCCCCCCAATGCCTTCTCAGTCTTTTTTTTCCCCAGCACACCCGCTGTTAGGGCTGAACCTGTGCCCCCCCCCAGACTCAGGTTGAAGCCCTGTCCCCCATGCGGTGGTGTCAGGAGGTGGGGTGTTTGGGGGTGATTCGGGAGCAGCGGGGTCCAAGGGCGACTACCCCCACTGAAACCAGCCCTTGGGAGAGAGAGAGGCAAAGGAGCGTGGGGCTGCACCCCAGGGGGAGGGCGCACCTGAGCCCAGCCCTCTGCACCCTGACCTCGGCCCTCTGGCCTCTGGAGCCATGGGAGTAACTGCCTGCCCTCAGCAGGGGCTCTGCCGCAGCCGCAGAGCTGACGGGGGTGCCTCCTGGGCCACAGCGATCCCAGAAGCTCCCCGCCTGCACCCCACACCCCACCTACACGTCCCAGCAGTTCTGCTGTCAATCAGCCGTCCCTGCCTGACTGACTTGGGGGCGCACAGGCCCACCTTTCACTGACCCCACCGACCCAGACCGCACAGCAGGTCACCGCCGGCTCCCCACCTGCCTGCATCGATGGGCCGAGGTGTCCAGGTTGGTCTGCGCACGACACCGCGAGGTGCTGACAGACGTGCCCCCCACCCCTGCCACCACTCAGGGCACGCCCACTGGAACCTGCCCACAGCCCGCACCCGGGGCGCTGCCCTTGGGGAGTGGGGGGCAGGGAGCAGGTCATCTCACAAGATGTGCTAGGGTGACAGGTGTGGCCCCTTGAGGACAAGACCCAGGTGGCCATCCCTGAGCTTCGGAGACACCCCTCCAGCACCTGCCAGGTACTTCAAGCCCCCTCCTTCACCCCCCCGCTTGGGGCTCTGCTGGGGACAGCTTGAGAGGGTGGGCCAGTGACCAAGGGCATCAAGGGGCTGGCGGGACCCCAGTGCCAGGCCAGAGACTCTTGTTTGTCACCACAGGCGTGACCCAGCAGCAGCGGGATCCCAAGGAGGCACTTGACCGAGGGTGGGGATGGAGCTCTCTCCCCCAAGGAAGCCAGCAGGGCAGAGCCAGTCAGGGATGGAGAACAGGTGGGCAGCTGGCAGGGGGCAGGGGAGGCGGGGGCAGGGCTGGGGGGACCAGAAGGGCCGCAGCGGGAGATCCTGTGTGCTGGAACATTCTGCACCCTGACCGGTCACACGCGTGAGGAAGTGACAGGAACTGTGCACGCTCGGTGGCCGACTGCTGACACTGTGCCCGGTTACGCAGCACAGCCACCGGGAGCAGAGGGCAGGGGCACCTGACTCTGCTGACCCGGCAGCAGCCGGTACAGGTCTCGTTTCCACGTACTCAAAAACAGCCCTTGTTTTGAAAGCATTGAGACAGTTGGGGGAACCGGAATATTCGCCGCCAGCGTGGCCATGTGGAAAAGGCGGGTGTTTTCTGCTGCGTTTTGCTGAGACGGGGCTGCTGCGGAATGCTGGCCTCTCAGAGCCTGTGCCGGAACACTGACGGGCGCCACGCTGCCCGGGACCTGGGGCGGTGGTGGCACGGCCCGACCAGCACTTAGGGACGCAGCGGGGGCAGGGGTGTCGAGGCTGTGCCACCCGATTCCCGACCCATGTAGATGCTCCGAATTTTCACACTCGGAAGTTTCTCTAAAATAACGAGAACCTGATTTCCGCTTTCTGGCTTTCACGCCCAACTGAGCTGCAAAGCCGGCCCCTCTGGCCCCTCAGCCAGCGGGGTGGGGGCCCACCTGGCTCTCTAACCTCAGAACCAAGCCGAACGCAAGTGAGACCGAGGACCAGCACAAGGACCGACACAGAAGCCTCCGGCCCTCACCCCGCCGATGGCCTGGGCTGCGCTGGTGACCGTGGAGGGTCCCCACCTCAGGGCTCCTCCTGGTCCTCGGGGAAAGCCAGGACCACCCTGGAGGAAGGAGTATCATTCATGGCTGCTTAAAATGTCTCAGAGAAATCTTCCCAAGGCAGCACCCGGACGAACCCAGGGGCCTGGCCACCCTCAGCCACGTGACCACCTCCCCCAAACCCGTCTGCTGGGACAGTCATTCGAAAGGACCTAACTGGGCCCTGGCTGGTGTGGCTCAGTGGACTGAGCACCGGCCTGCGAACCAAAGGGCTGCCGGCTCGATTCCCAGTCAGGGAACATGCATGGCTTGCAGGCCAGGTCCCCAGTAGGGGGCGTGCAAGAGGCAACCATGCATTGATGCTTCTCCCCCTCTCTCCCTCCCTTCCCATCTCTAAAAAATAAATAAACCTTAAAAAAAAAAAAAAAAAAAAAAAGACCTAACTGGGCACCAGAACCACTGACGGCCGCAGTTACCCCGCTCCCAGGGGCACCAGGTGGAAAACCCCGCTGTGAGCGAGCCGGGCACGCTCCCTCCACGCCGGGTCCGCAGACCCCCCCTCACAGGGGTGTCCACCCTGCAGCCCAGGGTGGCTGGGGGTGAGGCCCAACACGAAGTCCTAAATTTACTTAAAACATCGTGAGACTTCCTTGGTTTCGCCATTGTTTGTGTATTGAACGTGTGGCCCAAGACAACTCTTCTTCCAGTGCGGCCCAGCGACGCCGAAAGGGTGGGCACCCCCGGCCCCTGTCCCTGGTCGGCTGCTGGCCTGAAGTGCTGCCCACGCTCCTGGGCAGCCCGAGCGCCAGAGCCGGTCAGGAGGGCCGCCCGCCCCCACCTGGCCCAGCTCACTGGCTTCTGGGCCCTTCGGTGAGGCAGGAGGGAGCTGTATTTTTAGACCTCTTTTCCACAAAGTTGAAAAAAAATGCATGACATTTCTAGGCATCTGTGGCTGCTTCAAACAAAACATAGCAAAAACCTGCCTTGCAGCAGGAAACCTGCCTCGGAAAGCCCACACCAGAGCCCGAGGAAAAGTGCAAATTAAAAGGGAAATCTGGGTCAGAGTGGAGGGACGGGCGCCGGGAAGGCCTGGCGTCGGAACCGCGGCGCGGACTGGCGCCGGGGCCCGCCCCGCGACGGCCCCCCACCCGAGGACGGAGGGGCTGGTCCGTGTCTGGTCAAGAGGGAGAGGAAACGGGACTGTTTCTCCAAACCCCCACCCACCTCCCTCGTCGCAGAGCTCCCTCAGACAGCGGCGTGACGCCCGGGACGCGTGAGTCACACAGGGAAGGCAGCCGCGTGCGCTGGGAGCGGCGGGTACGGCCCCTTCCGTAAAACGAAGGACAAGTTTCCATTTTCGCCAGTAACTTTATTGATCGGGATATTCTGCGTGTGCCGGCGCTCTCCCGTGTGGTGGAAGACAGACTGTCCTCAGTTAAGGTCCCGGCCTGATCACTGCCGACTTCAGCTGCTCCACCCGACCGTGAGGCACCGTCCAGCGAGAAGCCTCCGGCACGGAACTCCACACGCCACTTCTGACACGTGTGATCGGTCACACCTTCTCCACGCACTGCACAGCCTTGTTTTTTGCGTTTCAGTTGCATCTTTACTTTTCTTGAAATGATTAAGGATGACGTGCTGAAAACGTTGCATATTTTCCTCCATCTTCAACACTGGAAGCTACACAAACACTCACCGGTTTTGATAGTTTTCTAAACGCCCGCTGATGCGACAGCTGCCACGACACAATGTAACAAAACTGTTTCCGATGCAGTTAAAGGCGAGTTAGCGCTCCTAGAGCCGTCACGGAAAAACCAAACGCACTTTCCGGCCACCCGGGTCACAAAGCGTCAGGTGTTTAGCTGGAGGCCCGCGGAGGAGGCGGGGCATGACCGAGGGTGGCAACGAGCGCGGTGTCTGCACCCCGGCCAGGGGCACAGGCCCCGAGCCCAGCCTTTCCCACCACAGGGCACCCTCAGCCCGTTTCAGGGCTTTGAAAACGCATTTCAAGATATTTCTGCTCCTTGCGCGGAAACCGATTCAGCGAGGCGGGGACTCTCCACGTGTGACCTGACGGGACCAAGAAACGGCACACCCAGGTTTCAGGGTCGCTGAGCGAGCGCTAAGGCTCATAGAACGAACATGCAGCCGACGGACGACCCAGGCCCCGGGGTGCCCCCCAGGCCCCCCCAGCTGCGCCTTCCACAGCCACCCCCTCGCGTCGGGGCCTCACCGTGCAGGCCGCCCCTCCTGGGCCCTGGACAGACACACCTGCCCCAGCCAGAGTTTCCGTCTCGGCTCCGCCGTGCCGGCCGCCGACACTAATCATGACCTGGAACTTTGAAGGACCTGCCTGCCCGTCTGCTCAGGGATGAGGGGCCCCACTCTCTCGCTCGGCCCGGCACCTGGCGGCCACCACTAGAGCACTCGGAACGCGTGAATGAACCAATGGCAGGGCTCTAGGAAGCGGAACTTTCCAGAAAAACCTCAGACAGTGACACAGCAGCCCCTCCCCAGCATGCTCAGGCTGCGATGTGGCCTAATCTCCTAATTTACTGTCCCAGCCACTGAGGGGCAGGAGGGGGTCACGCTGCTCTGTGATGGGGGACGAAGCGCTTCCAGGTCACCCAGAGCCCTGTGGGTGACCTCTCCCGCAGCCCACAGCACAGCCCAGGCGCAGGTGCCGGGTTATTTGGGTCCAGGCAGCAAACACCTGTTATCTGGTCAGTTGGTGAGCACAGCGGTGTGGATCAGGAGTCGTCCTGGAGGCCGGAGGACAGCGGTGGTTCCTGTCACCGGCCCGGCACCGGTGGTCTGGCGTTTGCTTGGACAGCATGGAGCTGAAAAACCCGACTCAGCAGTAAACCGGCCAGGAGTGGGGGCTGGTTTCCCTCGGAGTCACCCGCCGACCACCTCTCAACCACAGCCCACCGGTCTCAGAAATGCTCGACGTGGCTGCTCCAGCCAGGTCACAGCCTCCAGGGGGCGGCACGCCTGCCCCAGAGCACAGGGGGCCCGGCCGGGCAACAGCGCACCCGACAGCACACCCCACGCCGGCGGTTTCCCACGTGGTTTCTCTTTACGTGCAGCTTCTCCCCAGTCCAGAGAACCAGCCGGAAGGCCCGCAAGCCCCAGCCCCGCGTCTCCGTGAGAGCTGCCCGCGGACCCCCGGGGAAGGGGAGGGGCCTGAGAGCCTAGCCCGGCTTTCAGCAGCTCTGTCCTCTCACTGGGGACCCCAGCTCCTGGGGACAGAGCGGGCCACCTGCTACACCCCCGCGGCCTCCTCCGGCCCAGAAGCCCGACACTCGTACCAGAATGAAGGACAGCCCAGCCCTGCGCGCGTCTGCCTGGCACCTGGGGCTTCACCGGCAGGCTGTGGCTGGTCTCTGCCCCTCCCAGAATGAGAACAGCCAGGCCCATGGGGTGCGAACCTTCTCAGACCGCCACCTCCTGGGGAGGCAGCCTGTGCCGTTGGCTCTGCCGCCTGCCCAAAGCCCACCTGACCACCCCAGGCAGCGGCAGCCCCAGGTCCCGGACACCGTGCCCCTCCGCGTACTTGGTCAGGGTGGGCCCAGGACCCCGGAGCAGGCATGGGCATCAGGGTGGAGAGGGGACCTTTGTCAAAATGGACAGGGGCAGGAACCACGGACATCAGGGGGCGGAGCCTCGCCCCCTTGGCTGGGGGTCTCCGGGGGGACCAAGCCTTCCCCCAGCCACTAGGAGGGGCTTGCTGACCCCAACGCAGCCAGGGCTGGCGCCCCGTCCCTCAGCCAGGATGCCACTGGGTGACGTCAAGGACGTGCTCGGTGACAAGCGCTGTCAGCACCCCCCTTCGTTGCGACGCCTTCCACACACCGGTTCTGCACGGGTGTTCGCTGACCCGCCCTTCCGACGGCCCTCCCCGCGGAACGCTGCAAGATGCAAGCCCCGTGCGAGGGAGGGCTCCCCGGGAGCCAGTGAACAAGCCTGAGGAGCCTGAGTCTCGGCTCCTGGGTCTGCGCCCCCCCCAGGAGCACCACTCGGGGACACTCGGGCAGAGGGTTCAGCAGGGACTGGGGTCCGAGTGGCCCCCTCCCATGACCCCCCCCACGCTGTCCCTGCTGGAGGAAAACCCCGCCTGGGCACCTTGAAAACTGCCCTCTCGGACACTCCGCCCTTTAATGCCTGAAGATAATTAAACAGCCAGCTAAGATGCATGAATAAATTATGCTTGTTTTGTTTGCTTGCCGGAACACCCAGGTGAAGGTCACAAAGTCACACCCTAAATCACCCAAAGGCTCAAGTGCACTCGATCCCGGGGGTCGCTCTAGAACCCAAAGCTCAGAAGTAAGGGGGGTTCCGTGTAGGCTTGGCCGTGGCTGGAGGGCCCAGTGGGTGCTCCCCAGAAGGTGAAGGGTGCTGAGCATCAGGCACAAGGTGCTCTGTTCCCGACGGGGGCACCCAACCTCCCCAGCAGGCAGGGTGCCTGCCCCCCAGGGGGACCGGCAGCCTCCCCTCCGCAGGCTGAGCTGGGGCTTCTCCTGTGTCCCTACGAGGCTCGAGCTTTGAGGGGCTCCGTCCCTGTGGTCCTGCCTCCTTCTGTCCCCATGGGGATGTGCCCCCCACAGGAAAACATGGGGGGGGGATGCTGCTAAAGCAGTCAAGCAACAGGGAGG